>PVJC01008298.1:0-48917 GCA_004026665.1 Murina feae | reverse complement strand
AAGTTTTCTGTCATTATTTCTTCAAATAGGTTTTCAATATCTTGCTCTCTCTCTTCTTCTGGCACCCCTATAATTCTGATGTTTGTGCACTTGAAGTTGTCCCAGAGACTCCTTACACTATCTTCATACTTTTTGATCCTTTTTCTTTTTTCTTCTTTTCTTTTTTCTTTTTGCTTGTCCCGCTGGGTGGGTTTTGCTTTTTCATATTTCATATCTTTGACTTGCTTCTTGCGATCCTCTCGTCTGCTGTTGGATGTCTGCATAATATTCTTCATTTCAGTCAGTGTATAATTCATTTCTAGTTGGTCCTTTATCATATCCTTGAGGGTCTCATTAAATTTATCAGCAGTCTCTAGCATTTTCTTGAAAAACCTGCTTCCCTTTCTGAGTTAGGTGATCACTGAGAGAAATTAACCTCTAAGCCACTTGGTTATGAGAGTCAGCTGTGTCTTCAGTGGGAGAACTTCTGTGCTGGAGACACCCTTATGGGGCAAGAGTTGTTTCAGTGGGTTTTTTGTGCTCACTGCATCTGCCCCGAGAGTGTCCCTTGTGGATCTGAGTTTTATTTAGGATGGTCCCACTCTGGTCACTGGGTGAGGCTGGCTCTTGTATCTTTAAGGAGGTGTTGATTTAGCCTTTGACTTAGGCTACTCAGCCTTTTATATGCAAAAGCGTCTGACAGAGCTTGGGAGGGGCGGGGCCTCAGGGAGTCTGCAGGGCAGGGTGTAGCAAACAGCTATGGCCACTTCTCAGCCCTGTGCTAAGAGACACTGGGTCTCTGTTTCCCACGGTAATTGCTGCAATCAATGCTGAGAGAAACCTGCTTTGGATTTCCTCCCAGTGCCAGTCAGTCCACCTTCTCCGGGTGTGCATCTGGCTCCTCAGAAACTCGCTTGGAACTGGAGTTCAGAGCTGCCGGGAGCTTGTGGTTCTCTCCGGTTTGAAAAAGAACCGCATCCTCCGGCACCGGCCCTCTCCCTGAGCTCCGTGCGCGTGCCTCTGTACCTCTGCACTTTGCTTCCGTCACTCCTATGAGTCTCAGTTTCTTTCTAGTTGTAGAATTTTCACTCAGCCAGCCTTCCTGTGGGTGTGAGTGGTGTCTGTGTTTTCTTTTCGTGGTTATTCTGAAATAGTTGTTCACGGCTGCATTTACGGTGTTTACCTTATGCTGCCCTCCCCTACTTGCCTGATCGCCCACAACTGCCGACTCCTGCTGGCCATCTTGTGATGATATGGGTGTGGCCATCTTGTGACCACATGGGGGAGGCCATCTTGTGTGTGTCAATTTGCATATTACCTCTTTATTATATAGGATTGGTGTAGGCCTCTTTGGGTTCATCTTGTTTGGAACTCTCTGTGTTTTCTGGATTTGTGTGTCTTTTTTCCTTCATTATTTTTTTTCATAGACTTTAAAATCCTTGCATACACTCTTCTCCTTCTGTCACCCGAATGATGTGAGTGTTGGTATACTAGTTAGTACTTGAAGTTGTCCTAGAGGCTCCTTAGACTATCCTTGTTTTTTGGATTATTTTTGTCTTTTTGCTGTTCTGCTTGGGTGTTTTCTGCTTCCTTATCTACCAAATCTCTGATTTGATTCTCTGCTTCATCTACTCCTGTAATATTGCCTGTAATATATTCTTCATTTAAGTTAATGTATTCTTTATTTCTGACTGGTTCTTTTTTATGGTTTCTTATTATACTTTATGTTTCCTATCTCTTTGCTGAAGTTCTCACTAAGTTCATCTACTCTCTGCTAAGTTAATTGAATATCCTTACAACAAGTGTTTTGTACTCTGCAGCTAGTAGGTTGTTTCCATTTTGTTTAGTTCTTTTTCTGGAGTTTTATTCTCTTCTCTCACTTGGGACATGTTTCTTTGTCTCCTCATTTTGGCTGTCTCCCTATGTTTCTATATATTAGGTAGAGCTGCTATATCTCCCAAGCTTGGCAGAGTGTCTTAATGTACTAGGTGTGCTGTGGCACAGCCTCCCTGATCACTCAAGCTGGGTACTTGAGGTGTGCTCCCCCATGTGGGCTGTGTATATCCTTTTCTTGTAGTTGAGCCTTGATTGCTGTTGGTATATCACTAGGAGGGATTTACCTCCAGGCCAAAGAGCTACAAGGACTGGCTGTGACCACTGACCTCTGACCACAGTGAGGATTAGCTGTGGAGGGGCTCACCCCATACAGCACAACTTATTTCAGCAAGGCTCTGGTGTCCACTGAGTCTGCCCCTTGAGTGTGTTGCTTGTGGAGGTGGTTGGGTGGTTGTGCTTCAATGTGGTCTGAAGCTGTCCAGTGGAGGTGCTGGCTCTGGGGGCTCCTGGGAAGTGTAGGCCAAAGTCAGCTGCTGTGTGTGTTCTGCTGGGGGCCACTCAGCATTGGCTACAAAGTGATCTGCCGATGGCTGCTATTTGTGTTGGACTTGGAAGTGACAAGGCAAGGCCATGTTGTAAACCAAGGCCAGCTGCTGCTCATGCCATGCCTGGAACCAGTGAGAGGTATGGGGCTTGCTGAGGCCAGATGCTGCTTGTTTAAGAGATTTTAGGAAAATCTGAAACATGAGCCAAGACAGACCATTTGTATGGAAAAGCCAATGGGAACAGCTTGGATGGGTCTGAAAATTGGGTGGGCATGGCCTCAGAGAATCACCACAGTGGGGCAAGAAGTATGAGCCAGGTTGATGGAGTCTCAGATATGTCACCCAACTCTGGGCTCTGCAGGGGAAGGGGCTTATCACAAGAGCAGCGGTTTCTGCCAATACCTCTGTCTGGGATAAAGCTGCCTCCAAGATCTTACCCTGATGCTGGACAATTCAGTTCCTGTCTATAGCACCTCTGGTATTTTTCAGGCTGCTGCCCTAGGGCTTGAGCTCAAAGGGAATAAATATGAGTGAGTCTTTGAGTCTATTTAAGAGGAACTGCTTGGGACTACAGCAGCCCTTCATCTCACTCAGCCTCAATACCTGCTGGCTTTTATAGCTAGAAGTTATGGGGATTTCTCTTCCTGGCATGGAACCCTAGGATGGGAGGACTGGGACCCCTTGCTCCTTAGAGGAGACCTAAGATATAGGTCTCTACAGCCAAGATATCCCTCCCAATTTTTATCCACCATACGTGGATATGGGACCAGCCCATTCTGTATCTCCACCCCTTCTACCAGTCTTGATATAGCTTCTTTAATTTAGTTGTTCTGTAATTTAATTGTAATTTTGATGTGGTTGTGGGAGGAGGTGAGTATTGCTGCCATCTTGACTGACACCCTCATGTTATAATACTTATAATAATTTATATTAATAAATTGCATGTATACTGTAAGGTTTTATTATTTACCTTTTTTGAGAAACTACTCTGAGATTTGGTTACAAAGAGGTAGTGAAAATAAATATTTGGTAACAGAAACTAAAATATAAAATCAATTTCTAATTCATTGTTGTTGTTTTACAGGCTCATTTTTTGAGGTTAGGGTTCATTGTCAATAGAAGCATGTTATAATATAGCAAGTTCTCAGGCTAGCTCATGAACATTTAATTAGTCTATGAGACATAGTACGTATGTCACATAGAGTACTAACTTAGCTATGCCTAACCACCACATATAAAATGTGAGTAAATATATTTGGATTTCCAAATTGAGAACATTTGACTTAGCAGTGGAGTGGCGATGGCTCTGGATTTCTTCATCTGGTGGATTTGGATTGGAGGGGGATGCGGACCCTGAGCAGCAGCACCATACTTTTCCAAATGTTCAGAACTGGGAAGGTTGATGGGGTGTAAAACAGTTGCCTCCTATTGCACTATGTATGGGCTTTGCACTCATTGGGGAGTACCTATGCTATGATATGTTTTCAGTCTTTGCTTTCATAAAAATGAGTCCAAATAGTATTAAAAAGAATACTGTTTTCCATGAAGCTGTAGTTGAAGATAGAACTTTTTAGAAGAGGAAGAGATATGTAGATTCTGAAAAAAGTATGTGTTCATGAAGCACAATAGTATTGTGAAATGAAACTTGATATTTTTTTGGGGGGGGCAATGCATATTTTCAGCAATTGGATATTTTAAGAGTACGTACTTATTTAATAACCTCTTAAGACATTTTAAGTAATAAGATAAAAATAGACATTTAAAAAATCATTTTTTGTTGTTGTTGGGTGGGGGAATTACTTGTAAGGTCTACACAAGTCCTTCTATGGATTCTCTGGATCGAGTAGTTGCTGGATTTCGAACACGAAGTCAAATCCTGCTGGGACACATAGAAGAACAAGATGAAGTCCTCCACTGCCAATTTTCTGATAACAGTGATGATGAAGAATCAGAAGGCCAAGAGAAATCTGAAATTAGGTATGTTAAATATATACTGGTTTAATAAACATATTATAATTTTATGATGCAATAAATATATAGAGATGGAGGTTTTTTCATTAAAATGTATCTTTTCTATTGAAATAACAGTAGGTAGTTTTTGATAAATGTGCTGTCAACTAATGCATTATGAAACCAGGGTTTGAACACAGTCATCAGTCTTAAATTGAAAAATAATGTTGCTTTTAGAGCTTATATATTTATTGGATATTAATTTTCAGGGAGAATGTTTTTGAATTTCCTGATTCTGCTGCTATAGTGGCAACAAATATAATGAATTTCCCACTAGGCCCCACATGAATGGGAATATTAGTAAAATTCTGTTTATTTTATATAATTAATAATTCTTTTAACATTAGAGTCACTTGCCCTGACTGGTTTGGCTCGGTGGATAGAGCATCAGCCTGCGGACTGAAAGGTCCCGAGTTCGATTTCAGTCAAGGGCATGTACCTTGGTTGCGGGCACATCCCCATGAGGGAGTGTGCAGGAGGCAGCTGATCAATGTGTCTCTCTCATCGATGTTTCTGTCTATCCCTCTCCCTTCCTCTCTGTAAAAAATTAATAAAATTAAAAAAGAAAATAAAATCATCTGTTTAAAACAAACAAAAAAAAACATTAGAGTCACTTTTTGGGGAAATTAATTTGAGGGCAGATTAGGAAACACTAACAGACAAGTTACCTTTGATCCTGATCTTTGTTTTTTTAGACATAGAAATCACTCATGGATTCAGAAGGCAGACTCTGTTTGTTCTCTTGTTGAACTGAATGATATTCATGATCAAACACAAAAATCACGTTTGGGGAATGAAGGTACACAGATTTTAAGTAATTTATATCTAAATGTTTATAAGATACTTCTCTTTTTCTTCAGTCAATAATTTAAGAAGCATCTAGGAATTCTCAATGATGGGAACTTGGTAGCAGTGTTTTCCTCATTGGTAGAACTTTCTGTATGTTCTGTGCTCTACTTCTAATTTTTTCCTTCATTTTTACTCCTTAATAAAAAAATGTTTCCCATCAATCAGTTCTGGCTAGAGTTACAGGCTAAATCTCTCAGAATGGGGATTTTTACATTTAAGCCCAAGTTGCTATGCACTGTACTCTTGACTACTTCATAATGTATCTTATGTAATTCACTAGGTGTCTGCTTTCCTGCTTCATTGGCACACATGCCTACCATTAGTTATGTACCCTTGGCATTGGAGCCAAATAGTCTGCGGGTGCTCATAATATTAGAATACACATTATTTGATGCATAACAGCGTAAAATGTTTATGTTCCAAAAACGATAGTAGGAAGTTTTAACTAGTTTATATTGGCCTATGAGTGGTAAAGCACAAAAAGTAAGATTATAGAGAATATAAATAACATGATAAATAAGCCCTATACTATGAAAATAGTCTTATTAAAGAGGCTATACATATAATATATAACAAAAATTTTCCTATATGTCACAAATAAATAAGTTAAAAATGTGTAAGTAATATAGATAAGTACCAATCAAATTGCCATTCGTGAACTGTTTGTTACTGATCTGCAGCCAGAAGAGAAAGTTATGCCAGAATGTAAATCAGTGTACTAGCTCCTTCACCGACGGAGTCTCCCTATGAAAATAAAGTTAAGCTGAACTTACCTTAAACAGTGACATAGTTGATTTATGTTCTAGTGTGAGATAAGAACAAACAATACTGGCCCACACTCTAGTAGTCTGGTGTAGAATAGATTCTTTTATTACCAGAAGACTAAAAGTTAATAGGAAAAATTCAACCCTATACCCACCTGGAGATTTTATACCTTTCTTAAATTACTCAAGTAAAAAACTCAAATTGCAGAATATCTAAGGGCAATGAAAAACTGTATCAGAACCCATGGGATATGACTGAAGCATATCTAAAGACGCTTACTCTAAGCTAGAAAACTAATGCCCCAATTTCTATGTATTTTTTCCTTGTTTCCTTTCCTGTTTCTGTCCCCTCCTCTGCTCCCTCTAGTGTTCACTTTTCTTTTTTAGTTCCATTTCTGTTGAATATTTTATAACTGATAGTTTTATTTTCCAATTTTGTTTCTTTTATTTTAAAGATTTAAAGATTGAATGTCTTCAGGAGAGTCAAGAGTTGAATTTGCAAAAATTAAGGCATTCAGAACTCATACTTACTGAAGCTAAACAAAAAATAAGAGAACTCACAATTAACATCAATATGAAGGAAGATCTGATTAAAGAATTAATGAAAACAGGTAATAGTAGCCTATGAACCAGCTAATATAAGAAAGAAAAGCTTCTAAAATTGTTTCTGATGTGTAACATTTGCTTTAGTTTTTGATGCTCAGGACACTCCATTGTAGCTTGGCATTTGGTATAACAAGGTGTGTTTGAAAGCCAATATGTGGACGTTAGTTATTAAAAGAACTTTCTTTTTTTTTAAAAAAAAGAACTTTCTGATACTGGGATTCATCTATGAATTTTTCTAACTGGTGTGCTTTCTGTGCTGTGTTGAAACTCTGTGGTACTTACTTTTTGGCCACTTTCAAAGAAATACTATACTAGGCATTTGGAAATATGTCTGGGATGTTTTTCTAACTCGTTTTAATAACTATTGATTTTAAATTATTAATCTATATTTTGAAGGATAGTTCATTTTTAACAGTAATCATAACTATGTTTTAAATGTTTTTATTTCTCTAAAGATATAAGGAGTTGCTCTTGAGAGCTGTTCTCTTGAGCAAGCCAAGCTTTTACCTCTTTTAGTCTCAAATTTCTGCCAGGTTGGATGTATGTGCCACACCTTCTCCTCACCCTCAGCTACGTTAGGCTTGCCCTAAAAGAATGTCTTTTGCTTTTTGCACCCTCCCCTCCCCCAAGTATACTCAAAGTATGAGCCTTGAGTATACTTTGTTTTTGTTTTAAATATATTTTTATTGATTTTTTACAGAGAGGAAAGGAGGATAGAAAGGTAGAAATATCGATGAGAGAGAAACATCGATCAGCTGCCTCCTGCACACCTCCCACTGGGGGTGTGTACACAACCAAGCGGAATCGAACCTGGGACCCTTCAGTGCGCAGGCCGACGCTCTATCCACTGAGCCAAACTGCTTAGGGCTATACTTTGAAATTCATTTAAGAATTAGAGGAATAAGAGACACTAGCGTTTCTTTTCCCTAATTCCAATGAAAAACAACTCTGGTCACATTTAGGGGAACTGAAGGAAATATTATCCTCCTTTTCTTCAAGCCCCAGGCTATACTCACACCCAGACTACATGAATTATGATGAGTCCCACTCCTCCGCCTGTTTTCCTACTTCCCCCCTCTTTCCTGCAAACTTGCTTTCTGGTTGATGGTCCTCCTTTCTAAACGGCCTCACACTGCTCCTGTTCCAAAGCATTTTCTTCCTTATTCCTGGCGACTTGTGTGCTGTGCATCACCCAGCTCCAGTCTCCCCGATGTCTAGTTGAGTTTAACCACCTTCCTTCCTCACAGGCAGGATCACTTCCAGTAAAACTGTCTTAGGAGTATCCAAGAACTGAGTTAAGAGTTTAAATAGCTTCTCCATCCCCAAGATTTCAAGGTACTGCCTGTGGAAGTTGAGGATATTTACCCTTCTAGTTATCCCACCGTGGGATATCGCATCCTGGATGCCTTCATATAGAAGATATCTGAACTTACACAGAGGAGGTCCTCTTCCTACTTATTAGAACCACGGACAGTTTGGAGCTTTCCAAAGGACCCTTAGAGATGGTGACTAGCAAGAGGGTCAGTGTGTGCTTACTTTTCAAAGGTGCCTCAATGAAGATTTCTCCCGAATAGCAACTACTTCAGACAATAGTAACAGTGACTCTACTGTATTTCATCAATTCTAATACACATTTTTCACATTTTAATGTCTCTAAAATCAGGACATATGTTATAATCATTGGCATCCTAACATATTATCATGCCATTGGTTAATTGGCACTGTAGCTTTTTTCTTATTTCATAAAATATTGGTGTTTTGAACACTTTATGGGCCTTAGATTCATTAAAATATAGTAGTCATATGTATTTTAAAGGTAGTCAAATTATCACAGAATTGCAGAGCCAGTGCATTTAGTTCAAGAACTCCTTTTTATGAAAATATTAAGAGAATTTCATTAGAATAGTGTGAGAAACTGTTCCTGGCAATTATGCATCCCATGACTCTTATTTCCCACTGCCATGAGTTTGCTAATCTAGTTTAGGAACAGTTGACTATTCAAAACCAAGTTTTTAGGTTTAGTAGCTGGGCTTAGAATGAAACGAGATTAAGAAAAGCATTGAGTGATAGAAACATCAATAATGAGAGGGGAATCATTTTTTGGCTGCCTCCCACATGCCCCACACAGGGGGTCAAGCCCGCAAGTTGGGCATGTGCCCTGACAGGGAATTGAATCATGACCCCCTAATTCATATGTCGACGCTCAACTCAACCACTGAGCCATGCTGGCCAGGCCCAGCTGGCTTTTTGAAAGTAAGCATTTTTTGCCTCACCTGGTTTAGCCAGCGGAGAGAGCATTTGGACTGAAGGATCCCAAGTATAATTCTGGTCAAGGGCACATACCTCTGTTGTAGGCTCCCTGATCCTTGGTGGGAGTATGTGGGAGGCAACCAATCAATGTGTCTTTTTTTCCCTCTATTGTTCATATTATTACAGTTGTTCCTCTTTTTCCCCCATAGCTCCCCTCCTCCCAGTTCCCACCCCATCTTCTGTCCTTGCCCCCGCACTGTCCTCATCCATAGGTGTACGATTATTGTCCATTCTTTTCATGCACCCCCAACCCCCTTAACTCCCAAAAATTGTCAGTCCACTCCGTTTGTATGCCTCTGATTCTATTCTATTCACCAGTTTATTCTGTTCACCAGATTTTTTATTCACTTGATTCTTAGATTCACTTGTTGGTAGATATGTATTTGTTGTTCATAATTTTTACTTTCCTTTTTCTTCTTCCTCTTCTCAAAGGATACCTTTCAGCATTTCATATAATACTGGTTGGGTGGTGATGAACTCTTTTAGCTTTTTCTTGTCCGTGAAGCTCTTTGTCTGACCTTCAATTCTGAATGATAGCTTTGCTGGGTAAAGTAATTTTGGCTGTAGGTTCTTGCTATTCATCACTTTGAATATTTCTTGACACTCCCTTCTGGCCTGCAAAGTTTCTGTTGAGAAATCAGCTGACAGTCGTATGGGTGCCCCCTTGTAGGTAACTAACTGTTTTTCTCTTGCAGCTTTTAAGATTCTCTTATTGTCTTTTGCTCTTGGCATTTTAATTATGATGTGTCTTGGTGTGGTCCTCCTTGGGTTCCTTTTGTTTGGGATTCTCTGCGCTTCCTGGACTTGGAAGTCTATTTCTTTCACCAGGTGGGGGAATTTTCTGTCATTATTTCTTCAAATAGGTTTTCAATATCTTGCTCTCTCTCTTCTTCTGGCACCCCTATAATTCTGATGTTGGTACGCTTGAAGTTGTCCCAGAGACTCCTTACACTGTCTTCATATTTTTTTATTCTTTTTTCTTTTGGCTTTTCTGGTTCGGTGGGTTTTGCTTCTTCATATTTCATATCTTTGACTTGATTCTTGCGATCCTCTCGTCTGCTGTTGGATCTCTGTATGTTATTCTTTATTTCAGTCAGTGTATGCTTAATTTCTAGCTGGTCCTTTTTCATATGCTCAAGGGTCTCACTAAATTTATCGGCAGTCTCTAGAAAATTCTTGAAAAACCTAATAACCTTGGTTTTGAACTCTATATCCTGTCATTTTCTTTCCTCCATTTCTGTCATTTGTGATCTGTTTCTTTGTCTCCACATTTTGGCTGCTTCCCTTTCTGAGTTAGGTGATCACTGAAAGGAATTAACCTCTAAGCCACTTGGTTATGAGAGTCAGCTGTGTCTACAGTGGGAGAACTTCTGTGCTGGAGACACCCTTATGGGGCAAGAGTTGTTTCAGTGGGGTTTTTGTGCTCACTGCATCTGCCCCGAGTGTGTCCCTTGTAGATCTGAGTTTTGTTTAGGATGGTCCCACTCTGGTCACTGGGTGAGGCTGGCTCTTGTATCTTTAAGGGAGTGTTGATTTAGCCTTTGCCTTAGGCTACTCAGCCTTTTATATGCAAAAGCCTCTGACAGAGCTTGGGAGGGGCGGGGCCTCGGGGAGTTTGCAGGGCAGGGCGGAGCAAATAGCTATGGCCGATTCTCAGCCCTGTGCTAAGAGACACTGGGTCTCTGTGTCCCACGGTAATTGCTGCAAGCAACGCTGAGAGAAACCCACTTTGGATTTCCTCCCAGTGCCAGTCAGTACCCCTTCTCCGGGTGTGCATCTAGGTCTCCAGAAACTCACCTGGAACTGGAGTTCAGAGCCACCGGGAGCTTGTGGTTCCCTCCGGTTTGAAAAAGAACCGCGTCCTCCGGCGCCAGCCCTCTCCCCGAGCCCCATGCATGCGCCTCTGTACCTCTGTACTTTGCTTCCGCCACTCCTCTGAGTCTCAGTCTCTTTCTAGTTGTAGAATTTTCACTCAGCCAGCCTTCCTGTGGGTGTGGGTGGTGTCTGTGTTTTCTTTTTGTGGTTATTTTGAAATAGTTGTGCACGGCTGCATTTATGGTGTTTACCTATGCCACCATCTTGCTGTCTCCCCAATGTGTCTTTCTCACACTGGTGTTTCTCTCTGCTCTCCCTCTCCATTACACTCTCTCTAAAAAGCAATGGAAAAAATATTCTTGGGTGAGGATTAAAAAAAAAAGAGTAGAGTACTTTTATATTTCACTTAGTTTTTTAAAAAATATATAATTTATAATAATTATTATTATTTTGGTGAAGGTAATGATGCCAAGTCTGTAAGGAAACAGTATTCTCTGAAAGTAACAAAACTTGCCCACGAAGCAGAACAGGCAAAAGTGGAATTAATTGAGACAGAAAAGCAGCTACAGGAACTGGAAAACAAAGATCTGTCTGATGTTGCTTTGAAAGTAAAATTACAGAGGGAGTTCCGTAAAAAGATGGATGCCGCAAAGCTGAAAATCCAGGTAATTTTAAAATGTAATTGAGAAAATCTATTTAAAGCTTTCTGCTTTTGAGGATTCTTGTACCTAGCTAGGAAAAAAAATAGGACTCAGTTTTTACCAGCAAGACAAACTGGAATGCAACTTTTCTTTTTCAGAGTGCTGGTAGGTTTACATAATTTTGATCTGGGTAAATATATTTCTGCATTCAAGAAGTACATTATTTTAATCTTCTCTAAAAAACTATAAGATAAGAAATAGAGATAACCACAGAAATAATGTCAGTTTTGGAAAGACATGCCATTTTAGAAATTTCTGTGCCTTTGACATCTATGCATAACTGTTGGGGGAGGGAATGAGAAAGATGATGAGGACGATGGTGGGGTGAGGAGGAGCATGATAGTTACCAGTTGTTAGGTGTCTACATGGTGCCATATACATACTGGTTGTTTTGTATGCATTACTTAATCATGATTTAATCCACTGAAGTTAGTATTTTTTGTCCTCTTTTATAAATGAGCAAGCTGAGATTTAGAAAGGTGAAATAACTACTTCAGGGTCACATAGTTATGACAATACCATCTTTCAGTATTCTAACATATTCCATTTTAGATATTGAAATGCTATGGTTTTTTTTTTTTTTGTATAATGAAGTTATTTCAGTTCATAAGCAAAATTTTTAAATTAAAAACCCTGAAATTTATATTCTTATTAAATATATATATATATATATATATATATATATATATATATATGCTGCATTAATATTTTGCTGCTAACTGGTACACTTTTTAAAAAAAGAGAATTCTAATTTTTAAAAATATATTTTATTTATTTTTTACAGAGAGGAAGGGAGAGAGATAGAGAGAGAGAAACATTGATCAGCTGCCTCCTGCACACTTTCCACTGGGAATGTGCCCGCAACCAAGGTACATGCCCTTGACTAGAATCAAACCTGGGACCTTTCAGTCCACAGGCTGATGCTCTATCCACTGAGCCAAACCAGTCAGAGCTAACTGGTACACTTTTGAGGATTTGTGGAATAAATGCAAAAGGTAGTGGTATCATTTCTCACTTTTTCTTAAAAAATGTTTTTTATTGATTTTAGAGAGAGGAAGGGAGAGTGAGAGCAAGAGAAACATTACTGTGAGAGAGAAACATCAATTGGTTGCCTCCTGCATGCCCCCTACTGGGGATCAAGCCCACAACCTGGGCATGTGCCCTGACCAGGAATTGAACCAGTGACTTCTTGGTGCATAGGTGGATGTCCAATCACTGAGCCACACTGGCTGGGTCCTATCTCACTTTTAAATAAGATTTTCAGTACTTATAGTGATATGGAAAAGACATTAAAATGCTAGTAGCATCATTTTGCTGCAGTTTTGCAGTTACTGTCAAAATTAGATATAGTTCAGTTTTGTATTATTTTAATTTTTACCATGTACATATAATATTTTTTAATTACAATCTATACTAATAATAAAGGAATATGCAAATTGTCCAGGACAACCAATCAGGACGGGGGTGGGAGTGGGGCCATGGCAGAGAGCTCTCAGCACGCCTGTGCCGGGGGTCTCAGCATGTCTGCCCGGAGAGGAAGGGAGAGCAGATAGGCAGTTAAGGGGACCAGGCCAGGAAGGGAGAGCAGATAGGCAATTAGGGCAATCAGACAAGGAGGGGAGCACAGATAGGCAATTAGGGCAATTAGGCCAGGAGGGGAGAGCAGATAGGCAGTTGCGGGGGATCAGGCTGACAGGGGAGAGCAGTTAGGCAATTAGGATAATCCAGCCAGCAGGAGAGGGCAGTTAGGAAGATCAGGCCAGCAGTGGGGAGCAGTTAGGTAGTTAGGGCAATCAGGACAGGAGGGGAGAGCAGTTAGGGGGATCAGGCTGGCAGGGGGGAGCAGTTAGGCAGTTAAGGGGATCAGACCAGGAGGGGAGAGCAGTTAGGGGGATCAGGCCAGCAGGGGACAGCATTAGGACCATCAGGCTGGCAGGGGAACAATTAGGACCATCAGGCAGGCATACAGGTGAGCAGTTAGGAGCCAGTGGTTCCGGATTGCGAGAGGGATCCCAGATTGGAGAGGGTGCAGGCCAGGGTGAGGGACACCCCCTCCTTCCCATGCACAAATTTCGTCTATCGGGCCACTAGTACTCATTAATAAAAAGCAAAGAGATTAATTTTGTTCTGTTTGGATGTCAGCATCAGGAAGCCTCATCATCCTTAACGTATATCTAGTGAAAATTATGGTGGTTTCCCAATTGTAGAAGTAAAAATGTAAAAAAAATTGAGAATTTATTTTTTAAAAATCTAGGCAAAATGCCTATCCTTGCCATTGAATGAAAAGTTTTGTTTATTTGAAGTTTATGAGAGATGCAAATTTTCATTTTGAAATATTCCATATGATCCCAGGTCTTACAGAAGAAGCAACAAAATAGTAAGAAGTTGGCATCACTTTCAATCCAAAATGAGAAACGTGCTAATGAATTAGAGCAGAGTGTAGATCACATGAAATATCAAAAGGTACAGCTGCAAAAGAGACTTCGAGAAGAAAATGAAAAAAGGAAGCAACTGGATACAGAAATTCAACGGGATCAACAAAAAATCAAAGTAATATTGTCATACTTTCCTGCTAAATATGAAATGGCTCAGAGCTGAGGAAGCCAAGGTCTTGATTTTACTTGTGAGGTATCTCATCTTGGCTTCTCCTTGGCTACTGTCCTCATTCTCTTTAAAGCTTTGTTCAACTACATAGTAAAGCCTATTTATTGAATTCTGACTACTGTCTTGAAGGCTTTGACTTTACAAAAGAAAGTTCAGTGATAGAGTTTAACTGTAGTTGCGACTGTCAAAAACACATAAAGCCAACTTTCTAAATAATATCTGACATTTGAATAGGATTTCCCATCTTCAAAGTGCTTTGAAATGCATTATCCATGTGGTGGCGTGGAAAAAAGCACAAGCTAAAATGGTACCATTTCACTCATAGTCAGCAGAAGAGTGATCAAACCTGTACTATGTCCAGCAGTTCTATAGAGTGGAGTGGGATGGAGAGGGACTAGTGGTGTGGTGTCAGCCTGGGCTCCGGAGCCAGACTAGCATTAGGTTTAAATCCCAACTCTCTCAGTTCCTAGCTGGATTATTTATTGAGAAAATCAGTTACCCTCTCTGAGTCTGTTTATTCATATCGATAATAGCCTTAATCATACTTGCCTCACAGGACTCTTCTGCGGAAAGAGGACGATGATCACCATCATAATAACAATAACACTTACTCAGCACCACATTCCAGTCTCTTCTCTTGAAATGTTAAGCCAAACTCAAAGCTTAGAACACAACTAGAGATTTCTTAGATATTTAATTTTGGAATATAATCTATTCTCAGATCTTAAAAAAAAAATCCTAGAATTTAGTGATGGAAGTGTATTTAAGCATTTAAGCCAAGCTACTGATTCTTTTTTTAAATAGCTTTATAGAGATATACTTCACATACCATACAATTCACCCATTTAAAGTAGACAGTTCAATGGGATTTGGTATATTACAATTAATTTTATAAGTTGTGTTAAAAGATACATAACACGAAATATATCATTTTAAACATGTTAACTGTACAGTTCAGTGGCATTAATTACATTCACAATGTTATGCAACCATCACCATATATTTCCAAAACTTAGCATATTTTCAAGGTTTATCCACATTGTAGCATGTATCAGAACCTCATTCCTTTTTAAGGCTGAGTAATATTCCATTGTATTCATATACCACATTTTGTTTTTCCATTCATTTGTTAGATGTTGGGTTGTTTTCACCTTTGGCTATTGTGAATAATGCTGCAATAAACACTGGCATACAAGTAATTAAGTCCCTGCTTTCAAAAAGAAATTGAAATACCTAGGAATAGAATTGCAGAGTCATATGTTAATTCCATATTTATATTTTTTGATAAAGCATTAACTGTTTTCAATAGAGGCAGCATTAGTTTACATTCTCATCAGAAAGTACAAATATTCTAATTTCTCCATATCTTCGCCAACACTTGTTTTCTGTGTGTGTGCGTGTGTGTTACAGACATCCAAGTATGTGTGAAGAGATATTTCATTGTGGCTTTTATTTGTACTTCCCAAATGACTAATGATGTTCAGCATTTTTTCATGTGCTTATTGGACATTTGTATATCTTCTTTGGAGAAATGTCTATTCAGGTTTTTTGTCTACTTTTTTTGGTTCCTATTCCAACCTGTTTTTATTTTAATTTGTAATTGAATTTATTCGGGTGACATTGGTTAATAAAATTAGGGTGAAAAGGTGAAGGGGTTAAGCAAAAAACAAACAAGCAAAAAAACCTCAGAGCCCTAGCCGGTTTGGCTTAGTGGATAGAGCGTCGGCCTGTGGACTGAAGGGTCCCAGGTTCGATTCCGGTCAAGGGCATGTACCTTGGTTGCGGGCACATCCCCAGTGGGAGGTGTGCAGGAGGCAGCTGATCAATGTTTCTCTTTCATTGATGTTTCTACCTCTCTGTCCCTCTCCCTTCCTCTCTGTAAAAAATAAATAAAATATATTAAAAAAACAAACAAAAAAACCTCAGACACAGACAACAGCATGGTGATTACAAGAAAGGAAGAGGGGTGAAGGGAGGTAGAAAAAGGTAAAGGGAAAATAAGTGGTGATGGAAGGAGACTTTGTCTACTTTTTAGATTGTTTATCTTTTGCTGCTGAGTTATAGGAGTTCTTTATATAGTCTAGACATTAAACTATCAGATATATGACTTCTAATATTTTATTCTATTCTGTAGATTGTCTAAACTTTCTTGATAATACTCATCAATGCAGCAAAGTTTTTAATTTTTATGAAATCCAATTTATTTTTTCTTTTGTAACTTGTGCTTTGGGTATCATATCTAACAATCCATTGCCAAATCTAAGATTGTGAAGACTTACCCCTGTGGGTTTCTAAATGAATTTTATGGCTTTAGCTCTTATATTTAATAGGTTGTTGATCTATATTTAGTTAATTTTTGTATATGGTATGAAATAGAGGTCCAACTTTACACTTTCGCATATGGAAATTCAATTGTCCTAGAACCATCTGTTGAAGAGACTATTCTTTCTCCATTGAATGGACTTTATACCTGGTCAAAAATCAATTGGTTATAGATTTATGGATTTATTTCTAAACTCTTAATTCTATTCTCTTTGTATATATATTTATCCTTATGCTAGATATTGTGGCTTTGCAGTATTTTGAAATTACGTAGTAAGTTCTTTTCTTTGTTCTTTCTTTTCAAGATTGTTTTGCCTATTTGAGGCCTCTTGCAATTCTGTATGAATTTAAGGATCAACTTTTCCATTTCTGCAAAAAAGCCATTGGAATTTTGATATGGATTGCTTTTGAATATGTAGCTCTCTTAGTGTATTATTGGTATCATGACAATATAATGTCTTCCTATCCATGGGCATTTATTTAGGCCTTTAATTTCTTTCAGCAAGATTTTATAATTTTCAGTGTAGTAGTCTTTTACTTCCCTGGTTAAATTTATTCCCAGATACTTATTATTTTAGATGTTATTATAAACGGAATTTAAAATTTTTTAAAAATTTCTTTGAGTTACTCATTCTTAATCATAATAGTAATAATTATTGTTATGGCAGTAGTTAACATTTATTGAGTATCCTCAGTTAATCTACACTAAGCACTTATGTGCTTAACATATTTAATTCTTCTATATTTCCAACTTTTCCTTTTCTTCTAGAATCCTTCTTTAAACACCTTAGATTTATTCATCCTAAAATTATCCTTCTGTCTTATACTACTCTCTCTCTTAATCTTCATAACCAAACTTCTTGGAAAAGTTTACTCTGTTTGTTTCTGTTTTCTCTGCTTCCATTCATTCACTTATCCTCTCTAGTCTGGCTTTTGGTTCCCAGCTCTACCATCCATTTCAAAGCGCTCAGTTTACTAGTGCTCTCTGTCACTAAAGTCCTTGTCTTAACCAGTTAACTGCCACACGTCCAAAGACGCCTTTCTCTTGCTTGTATCTATAGACGCTTATGGCATACATAGGGTTAACACCACCTCAGTTACATCTAGCACAGTTCACTACTCTCTCCATCTTGAAATATTTCCCTCTTTGCCTTTGTGAAATTCTTCTCTCCTTGTTTTTTCTCTGTCTGATTGATTGCCTATTGTCTGTCTTGACTAGTTCATCCTACACTATCAGTCCTTTACAGACGGGGATTCTTCAAGGCTCTAGCCTGTGCCCTCATCTTCTATATTCTATCCTGCGGGACCTAATTTCTTCCATGGCTGCAGTTAAACTCTAACAACTCACAGATTTAATTCTTGATCCCAGATTTGCTCTTTGAGCCCTGTATTCATATCTGACTATTGATATCTTCATTAGGTTATCCTATAGATAAATTTATGATCTTCCTTAATAATGTCCTACTATCCCCACTTCCTGAATCCTTCATGGAGGAGAAAATAGTTTTCTAATGTGCTTTACATGATATCTCAATCTGTTTAGTTGGGTAAGCTAGAAACTTGATAGTCATCCTTGACTCTATCCTCTCCTTTATCACCCATATCCACTGAATCACTCAGTCCTATAGATTATATCTTTTAAACCTTGAATCTGTTCAGTTCTCATTTCTACTGCCAGTAACCTAGTCTCTGTTACAGTCCTTCCTCCAATGTAAGGATCAGGCCTGCCTATCAGTCTTATGGTCTTTCGTTTCAGCTTCTCATCCCTCATAGGCCTTGGCTAAACCAGTAAGACACAAAACTCTCTAAGTCTATGCTTAGGGAAAAGAAGAAACTTTTGGTCAGCGTGCATGGAATGTTGAAGTGTAATTCTATCCGTAACATAAACTTTTTATGTTGTTATGTAGGACAATTTTGTTCCTTTAGCCATATTTTGCATTTTAGGGAAATGACCCACTTAATGGGGAGAATAAGTACTCCAGAAAAAGGAACGGTGTGCCTCAAAGAAATATTGAAGTTTGTACTACTTCATGCACAAACAGAAAACCTCCTCACAGTCCTAAAGCCCATCTTGCCCTCTGTTTGGAGCTAACACTCCTCTTTGTCCATTTTCCACTCAACTAAGCCACTTCCAGAGAATACTATGACTTCTGCATGGGTTCTCCTTAAAGCAGCAATTCTTAACTGAAGTCCATGGATGAGCTATAAGAAAAGATAAGGGAACTCCTGGAATTGTTGGCCCATAGGTGTGATCCTAGGTTTTTTACTCATTTAAGCGCCATTTTCCTCATCTATAAAATGTAATTTATAACAATCTTTGACAATAGGATTATTCTGAGGATTAAGTGGTACTTAAATAGATATAAAAAGGCTAGCCTGGCAGACAGTTATTTTAATATTGTAACGGATTACAATATAAAATAAAAGCAGTCAGGTCTATTGCGACATGCAGAAGAAATTAGACCTACTGCAGTATTCTTTTAAAGCATATGTGGAAGAACAGAAATAGTAGTTAGCTCCAATTATAAGGTGCCTTTACTCAAGAATCCTGAAGTTGCTGTAATGACTGACAGAAGCCAAACTATAACTATGAATTAGATCTAGGGAAGCATGGAAAAATTGATGGGTAATAAGTATAATTCACTCATAATGCAGAGAACATTTACTTAGTTTATAGCAGACTTGTGTTCTTTATGACACCCCCTTCCCCTGCCCAGTCCATGTCATAATTGCTGGAAACATGAGAATTAACCAAATGTCCCATCTGTTTAAACCTTTTCTTTAAATAATTCTTTAAATAAACGTTTAAAACGTTATTCTTTAAATAAACGTTTCCTTTAAATAATTCTCAGCTCTCTTGAATAAGAATTTTTAGACTCATACTTAGCCTCTTCCACCCTGGCTTCTCTCCCTAAGATGGAATCCAGTGTATGTGGTGGTGGGCTATATAGCTTTTTATTGTATCCTATGAAGGAAGTGGCCCTCTGAGTTTCATTTGGTCCTTGGATGTATCTGACTGGAATCTGCTCTTCCTTGTCAACCTTTCCCTGCTGGTCCCTGAAGATGAAACTCATGGCTGGTATGGCTCATAGTCTGGTCTTGCTTTCAGCTTAGAGCATGGAGGTGCTTTGACTTCATCTCATTTCCTAGTGGCATTATAAAGCCCTATGAACCTACGAGGCCTTCCCCCAGCCTGCTAACCTTGTGGTCTATCCTCATCTTCATTTTGCAGGTCAATTCTCCATGATAACTGACCCCCATTGGCTCCCAACTCAGGGTCCATGTCACCTGAGGATGCGGGGTTCAGTTAGTCTCTTCCCTGACTGTACCTTGCTCTTTCAGCAAGGCTGGACAATCCCATGTGGGAGTGGGGCCTCTGCACTCTACATTCTCTCTCCCTCTACCTTCATGATACCTTTACTTACCACCGCCTTTCTGAGCCAAACGTAAGAGGAAAATTGGGACACACATCTGTATTTTTTTTTGTTAATCCTCACTCGAGGGTATTTTTTCCCTCATTGATTTTAGGGTGAGTGGGAGGGAAGAGGAGAGACAGAAAGAGAGAAACATTGATGTGAGGGAGATACATCGATTGGTTGCCTCCCTCACACACCTAGACCAGGGCTGGGATTAAGCTTGCAACTGAGGTATGTGCCTTGGACCGGAATCGAACCCAAGACCCGTCAGTCTGTGGGCCGACACTCTAACCACTGAGCCAAACCTGCTAGGGCAGGACACATATCTTTCTTACTGTCTCTTTTCTCCTTTCTGCTGTTCCCAGGGCTGGAAAATTGTAGACTTCCTTTATATCAGTACTTCTGAAATTACCTGTGGAAAAGGTACAATTTTTATTTTATTACTAATATATCACAGCCCAATATGTCTATATTTTTAATCCTCACATAAGGATATTTTTCCATTGATTTTTAGAGAGAGGGCAAGATAGAAATATTGATGTGAGATAAACACATCGATTAGTTGCCTCCTGCACACTCCCTGACCAGGGCCGGGTCCTGCAACCATGGTATGTGCCCTTAACCAGAATCAAATCCCAGACCCTTCAGTCCACAGACCGATGCTCTATGCACTGAGCCAAACCGACTAGGGCCAGCCCAATACTTTTTAAAAACATGAATTATTTTAATAAAAATTAAAATATATTATAAAAGTCCATCTTTTAATTATTAGATTCAACAGACAAAATTATTCTGTCAAATTGCTATAAATTTCTAAACACACTCCATGTCTGTACTTCTCTATCATGGACCATGGAGATAGTATGTGGACTAGCCGCCTTTGATTCATGACCTCCTTCCTGATTCCTGCTAAGCTGTAGTGGTGACAGAGGCATCTTCTCTAAACCTGGAGAGCACTGTGAGCAACTGGCCTCTTTGATGTGACCCTTAATATGTGGATGGAAACTAAAGGAATTTGGAAAATACCCTTCACAGGACCATGATCTGTTTTGCAAGGTTATTCTCATGCTGCAAAATCTGGTTTTTGAATGCCAGAAATAGACTTTTTACATTTCTATTGTCATAAATCCTAATATCCCCATGATAGATGGGTGCCTTGGATGGACTGAGGGTAATGAGTTCAGAAAGGCACAAGAGAAAAGCACATTTATAATTTCCAGACTTATCCGTGTTACGTAATTTGTAACACTGGGAAAGACTGGAAAACACACACACAACCCTTCATTTTTTTTGCTGTAAGATTTTATTGCTTCAGTGAGGGGCTAATTTTATTTTGTTTTCAAATGGCTCCGGCTTTATCTATTCACTTTCTTTCTTTTTGTAACTAAGAAAGCAAATGTTAAGAAAATGATTATTTTCATAGTAATCATTGGCCATTATGAAAGCCATAAGGTATTTCTGATTTCTGTTTCCTGTAGGAACTGAAGTTAAAAACAGAACTGGAAGAAGGTCTGAAACTGAAAGTTGAGGACCTAGATGCATTTAAGATGGAAAGAAGAAAAGGTTTGTTTGGAAGTATAGACCAACTCCAGGTTTGTCAATTCCATTTAGTGTTTTTGGTTTTTCTTCTATTTGATGATTGTCTAAATAGAGGTAAAAATGGTGAACTCTGAATAAAATCTTCAAACACTAGATTTTGCAACTTAAAGGAAAAATTTATATTTCTTCTAAAACTTTTCTGTTATTAAAAATTATTTTGTTAACCAGATATATGCATTTATTTCATGTGGAATATAAATATGAAATCCATGTTCACCAGATTGTATTTATTCCCATTGCAAAACTTATTCCCATGGAAATAAGTATTTCTAAAAATCAGGGCTCCCCATTCATTTTATATGCACCATATATAATATATTGAAAAGCTATTGTTTGTTTTAGTGCCTTATTTATTTATTCCTTAATCGAGGATATTTTTTCCATTGATTTTTAGAGAGAGTGAAAAGAAGGGGAAAAGAGAGAGAGAGAGAAAAACACTGATATGAGAGGTACACATTGATTGGTTGCCTCCTGCACCCACCCCAACTGGGGGCCAGGGATGCTCTATCCACTGAGCAAAATGACCAGGACTAATGCCACATTTAAAAAATAAAATTCATAAACTACTATGAAAGTTCAAAGAAACAAAATTTTAATTTTATATAAATTCAAAATGGCAGTTCTAAAAGTCTTACAGAAAACTGCACTTGTTGGGGGGGCAATGAGGAGGAGGATAAGGACACATATGTAATACTTTAATCAATAAAGAAAAAATGAATAAAATCTCACTCTCAAAACAAAAAAATTGTAATTACATTCAAATGCATATACATCATCTTAATTCTGAAAAATTTATTTGTTCTCTGTTCCTGAATTTTATACTTTAATAGTAAAATTTCATGAATATACAGCAAGTCCTCAAATAACATAATATTATTCAACATAGTTTCATTGTAATGTTGATAAGATGGCTTGGGAAGTTAATGTTTGTTTATATAAATTAGCCTATAGTAAAAGTGGTTCCATTATTCATAGTTTTGCTTAAAATTGCAGAATCTACCAATGATATTATGTGAGGACTTACTGTATTCCCAGTTATTTATTTTACTAGTGTGTTTTAGAAATTGGTGAAAGAGCATTTCTGGGTCGAAAGGGTATGAGGGGAGAAGGAGAGGTAGGTAGGAATCTGCAGAATAGTGATACCTGCTTTTTCAAAATGTTAAGGATCTAAATTTTAAACAAGTACAATAATAAAAAGATTACTGTGCTTACACTGATTGTTTCGGGTTAAGAAAAA
This sequence comes from Murina feae, assembly GCA_004026665.1. Taxonomy (NCBI): domain Eukaryota; kingdom Metazoa; phylum Chordata; class Mammalia; order Chiroptera; family Vespertilionidae; genus Murina; species Murina feae. The sequence continues at coordinate 26,324 of PVJC01008298.1, read as the reverse complement.
TACAAAGCTTCACATTTTTTAATGTTGTAAAACAAATATTTTCTAGAATTTGACTCTAAAAAAGGACAAGATTATAGGTTAATCAATGTGAGTGTCCAGAGAGCTTATTATAGGACAATGACTTGATATGAAGTCCCTCTATAAGAAGAAAGTATTTAAAATTAAAACTGTATGGTAGGAACTTTTGCTATAAAAAGAGAAAAAACAAATCAAGAAGTTTTCAGAAAACTAAGATACAGTGAATTGCACAAATCATAACCCCTATTATAGCAAATGCAGAAAACTCTATTATTTCCCTAACAAACTTGTATAATGTTAGCAGACTCCTACCTATTCTTCAAAGCATAGCTAAAATATTACCTACTCTTTAGGCTTGGCATTGGCATTTCTTCCATTTCCAAACAAAGCCTCTCCCTTTTTGCTTAGGATTTATTACCACTAATAATTTTCTGGTTTCTCTCCTGTTGGAATGGAGCTTTAAAAAGCTCTATTATTCACCTTTCAAATCCAACTCATAGTCAAGGAATGTTTGTAGAATATGTTTACGTGCTAGACTTCATAGGGTCTCATTATATGGACTTTCTATGGTACAGCTGGATAGAACAAAAATAAAGTATTTCTATATTTCTGTGGATATCCTGTTTCTTAAAATTGTAGCATTACTATTTTAGGCTTCATTGTGGTTTGGATGTGATAGTGCTATAGGACCATACTCTTTAGGTGTGGATGGAAGACTGACTCATAGCTCTGGACCAACTTTGCTGTGGCCACTTTGCTCTTTTTTTCTCATGCATATTTCTTATTTCATTGTCTTAATGTAGATTTCTAGGATCCATTTTTTATTAAGCTTGAAAAGAACTAGAAAATAGTACTATATTGACTTTATATTATTTGTTGTTTAGTTGGTATTGCTTCATTACTATGTGTGTTCACACATAGTAGATTTCATCTTGAATAGTCATATTCCCTTCATATTTTTATTTGTTCTTGCTTCTGGGTATCCTTAATCCAAGAGAGTATTCAGATGCTTGCTTTGGAAATCTGACTGTATTTTACTGAATAATTATTTGATGTTGACAGGATACAGTGCAGAGTGGATTTCTATGCTCCATCATCAATGTCTTCCACTATGTGTATTCATTTATTCACTTCATTGATTAGTTGATTGAATCAGGCATTCAGTCATTCATTTAACATTTTATTGAAGGCCAGTCATGGGCCAAATTTTAGGGATACAAAGGTGAAAAGTACCATCCCATATTCATTCAAAGATCTCAAGTTGGGGAACCAGGAGTGTAAGTGCTGTGATGGAGGTATGCACCTCTTTGACAAAGAAAAAGATTCCCAGCTTGTTCTCAGAATGAACTCATCCCTATCTTGGTCAGCCTAAAAGAATCTCAGACTCAAATATATTTGGAGAGTAAGTTTTAATTCCTTATTAAACAACACAGCAAGATGTTAAGTGGAACCACTCACTTCTAGACAGTTTTAGACAGGAACACTATTTTGTTATTTTCACATGTTCATTTAAGGTCTTTCAGCCAATCTGAAGTTATATTACCTTGAAAATTTTATGGCAGAAGGAAAACAAATAACATTTCTTTGTAATTTAATGTAGAAATTGGATGAGCAAAAGAAATGGTTAGATGAAGAAGTAGAGAAAGTTCTGAATCAACGCCAAGAATTAGAGGAGCTGGAAGAAGACCTAAAGAAGCGGGAGGCCATCATTGCTAAGAAGGAGGCCCTGTTACAGGAGAAGAGCCACCTGGAAAATAAGAAGTTGAGATCTAGTCAGGTATTCTATTTATTCGCTGTTTCATTCTGGTTGTGAGTCATAGAGAGTAGGATTTTTTCTCTAAGAAGTAAACTATTATGAAGTCAGAAATCAGAAGAAAACTCTTCTGATTTTCAGTGTATTTTGCTTATTACTGATTATCTAATGGCCATAACTAAAATCTATTCAGTTTTTAAGCAGAAAGTTCCATGTTCTCAAATATGATTTATTTATTACTGCTTATTTGTATTTGTAAAATTGTGGTAAAATATACATAATGTAAATTTACCATGATGACCATTTTTAAATGTACAATTCAGTGGCATAAATTACATTTAATATTGTATAACCATCACTACTGTCTGTTTCTAAAACTTTTTATTACCCAAAACAGAAACTCTGTAATCACTTAGCAATAACTCTCCATTTCCCCTGGAGACCTCTCTTACTAACTTTAGTGGATATCTTCTAAATAAATTGTACTATTTGATGCTGCATACTGAACATTGGTAATCCGGAAAAATAGACTTGAAAATGATCTAGCTATCACTACTATCTAAAGTTAGAGGTTTCAGGGTTTCTATAAAAGAAGATTTTATGTAATGAAGATTTATTTACTTTTCAAATTATAAAGACTTGGGGACCTTTACAAAAGTTTTTTTCTAGAGGACTTGGATTTTATGAGCCAGTCAAAGTAGTTTTATGAAGGAGTTCGCCTCAATTTCAAGTTTTGAAAAAATGATTGTGAAGGGAGTAGAGGACCATAAAATACATTTAAAATATATCTTTGTATATCTTCAACATTTGCAACAGCAAAAACAAATCTAAAAATGAAGCTGGCTTGCTCCAGACTTGAAAAGGACTTTCCTACCCAAAACTTACTCCAGCAGGCCTGGAGTCCAAGGTTAATCTATATATTGACTTAATGAACAGAGAGGATCAATGACCTGCCTCTTTATTAGTTCTGCCTTTCAGCCAAACTCTAGATCAGTAGGATCTGAGTTGACAGTGGCATGTTCTTAACCTCTCCACCTCAATATAACAGGCAGACAGGGATGTTCTGTCCTCTGTTCCCCAAACATGTTGAAATAGCTATTAGCACCAGGCTGATGGGTACAGGGGTAGGGTCATCCCCTCCAACCATCTTAGTTGCTGGTACTATATCCAGGTAGCATGCTCATACTGGCTGTCAATGTGAAGTTTTAAAAACTGTCCCTCAAAACATAAAAACAGAGCAAAGGGGTTTACCAAATTAAAACATCAAATGAATAAATAGAAGAAAATAACTGGGGAACTCTATGATATCAGGGCCATATCACAAAAGAAGAAGAGAAAAAAAAGGAATAAGGAAAAAATCTTTTTATGGAAATAAGTTTATGGAAAAAAGAGCAGATATTTCATAGTTTCAACAAGATGTAATATTTAGGAGCAAACACATACCGACATAAGTAGAGTACAAATAAATGAAACCCACAGTCAATCAAAGCACAATTGATTCTTTGAAGATTATGTTAAAACAGAAGGAAAGCTTGAGACTGTCATATTACTGGTACTTTTCTGAATAAAAGGCATAAAAAGATTTTGCATTATCTTTTTCAGTATTTAAGGAATACTTATAAGAACCTGGCTGGGTAGCTCAGTTGTTAAGAGCATTGTCCCGATATGCCAAGGTTGCAGATTTGATCCCCAGTCAGGGCACTTACAAGAGTCAACCAATGACCCTAGCAGGTTGTGGACTTAAGGGTCCCAGGTTTGATTCCGGTCAAGGGCACATGTCCGGGTTGTGTGCTTGAACTCCAGTATGGGGTGTGCAGGAGGCAGCTGATCAATGATTCTCTATCATCATTGATATTTCTCTCCTTCTCCTTTCCTCTCTGAGATCAATAAAAACATATATTTAAAAATTAAAGTCAATAAAAATCTGTAAAAAAAGAATCTATCAATGAATGCATAAATAAGTATAACAACAAATCGATGCTTCTCTAAAAAAGCAACAACAAAAAAATTAAAAATATAAGGAAACAGAAGGCATGAAAGTGCTAAATCTTTACCTTCCACAATTGTCAGTAGACAATATCTAAAATTGATAAAATTCTTTAGACACATGGACATAAACACCAGAAGAAATAGCTAAAACATTGAAGATGATTATTTCTGGGGAATGGGACTCAGGTGAGAGGGTGGCTTTTTAAAAAATTATAAACCTTATGGTAGTATCTATTTATCTATATAAAAGGTTAATATGCAAAGTGTGCCTTCGGGAGTCCGACCAAGATACTGGGAGCTCGCTATGACGTGTGCTGACCACCAGGGGGCGGCATGGAACATGGCGGGTGACTAGCTGTGGCTGTGGGGTGCTGAGGAAGCAAGGGAAGGAGGAGGTGGGGAGGCAGGGAGGAAGGGAACCTGATCGGTCCTGACCGTTGGCCAGGCATGGGGACCCTACCTATGTATGAATTTTGTACACCAGGCCTCTAGTAAACATATAATTACTTTGATGAACAAATATTTTTAAAATTAACTTAGTCCATAAATAAGAGCTCCATAAATCTGACTGGCCGTATTTTCTGACCAGAATGAAATGAGTAGAAACAAATTATATGTTTAAATAATAAACCAACCAAATCTCAAACTCTAGGAAATTTTAATGTAATTAATTTTATGTAACCAGGCCAAAGAAGAAAATTTAGGAAATAAAAGAAAAATAGTACCTCTCAAAACCTATAGTGCTGTGTGGCCTGGTGTGGCCAAGCAATACTTAGTAGTAAATTTATTGTTTGATTTTTCATTTTTAAAAAAAGGCATTAACTTAAGATTTTAGAAAATGAAGTCCTCCTACATCTCCCCCCCTCCTAAAAAAAAATCCTTGGGAGAAAATAATGTAGAACCTAAAAAAATAATTCATTTAGTAATTTTCTCTATGTTTTTCCTAATTATATGCAGTCTGGGTTTCTAACTTTTTTGGGTTTCTGTTGATTATATCTTTTTAGGCCTTAAACAAAGATAGTTTGAAAATATCAACTCGCCTGAACTTGTTGGACCAAGAGTTGTCCAAAAAGAATGTGCAGCTTCAGAGCAGCACAACTGAGGAGAAAATAAAGATTTCAGAACAAGTTCAAGCCCTCCAGAAAGAAAAAGATCAGCTACAGAGAAGAAGAAACAGTGTGGAAGAGAAACTTAAAAATGGTAGCGTGTTATCCCCTGAAGTAAGTCAGTATTCTTTGAAACTGGAAGTGCTGTATGATGGACCACTTGGATGATTTCCTCCCTCTGTCACTTAAACATAAAAAATGATGAATCTGGTGAACTTTGTTTCCTTGAGACTTTGTCACATTAAATGAGTTTACCTGGTACCACAAGCCACGCTTGACTAGAGACTGCCATGTCCTTATGTAGAGGTCCATGAACGTGGGTGGCCCCTTCCTGGATTGCCAGAGGTTGGGAGAGTAACACTTTCCTTGACTCTGGACCTTCTCAGCTGGGTTTCTTATCTGAACTCACAAAACAGGCAATCATTTGAAGGGACTCTTTTTTTCTCATTTCTTCCAAAGAAGGCACCTCCCTTGTCTCTGTGCTTCTTGAATGATACTAAGCAATTCATTACATACAATGGATGCCCAGGCATTGAGGACTAATTCTTTCTATTACCTTGGTTGAGAAAGGCCCAATGTTCAGGAGCATGTCCCTTCCAGATAGATGCATAACATTCAAATCCTAATAAAAATGCCCTTTAGAGTTCATTTCAGGGACCGTATAGCTTCTCTCACCTTTATTTATTTTTTTAAATATGAAAAGGTATTTCATTCATTGGCTTTCGAATTGCCCCAGACTTTGTCTTTTTTCAGAATTTTACCTCAGTTGGCAATGGTATCTGTACCTTACTTGATCAGACAACAATGAATTTTTGAGCCAGAATTTTCTCTGTGAATATTTATTGGTGATGTCTTATTACCAAAGCAAGGGGAAATTGCTGAATTTTGTAGTGTTTTAGATTAGAGGAAGCATGAGAGGAAGTTAAAGGGAGCTGGTTAAGAAGGAAGGGGAGAAAGGATTTCATGATACTAGATGATTGCTCACTGAGTTGGTGAAAAGTATTGAAAACTAAGTCGATGGAGGGCTATGTGGTATTATAAGCCTTTACTGCTGTTTTATCACTCAACATAGGTAGCTGTGCAGAGTATCACAGATTCTGGCTGTCCTCACAAGACTGTTTAAATTGAAACCCAACTTTATAAACTTGAAAGTATAAGAGCCTAAAATACAGAAAAAAATATATAAGTATTTAAGGACTGTTGCCTGCCCAAGACTATTACTGGGCCCAATGGAAGAAACAAAAAAAGCAAAAAGCATTATGCTTCTCTGAGAGATTCATACTCTATCTGAAGAAAAGAGGATAAGAAAACTCTAAACCCTAAAGAACATAAATAAGCCATACTTATTACATTATTTATACAAGGCAATGCAGTGATCATGTGGGGGAAGATTATTAGGACAGTCTTGGTGGATTGGAAACTTGAGCTGGATTATGAAAAACTTGTTATACTGGTCAATATAGAAAAGGCCATTTTATAGCTAGAACACTGTTAAATAAGGCGTAGAGATAGGAATGAGCAAATTATGCTTGCAGTAGGGTAAATGGTCCATTATTGCCAGCAAGAAAGTTTCTTCACGTGGAATTCTATAACTAAAGACATGTAAAGTTTTGTGGTGAAAATAGAGGAGGGTGCATGCTACCAACGTAGCAGCCACTCTGGGTTGGTGTGAGGGCGTGATGAGCCTCCAGCATTCGGTGGGGTTCCATTGAGTCGTGTGAGCTTCTCTACACCCTTCTTCCACACGGTTCTTTTCCCCTCCTCCTTCCTACATATACACACATTTATACATTTTTTACCTATAAAGGCTCAAGTTGGCAGCTCAGGAAAAGAGGATGCTGCTGCTATATACAGCTCTTGTGTTCCCATTAAACCCAGCCCTAGCCAGTTTGCTGAGTGGATAGAGCGTCAGCCTACGGATCAAAGGTTCCTGGGTTTGATTTCCGTCAAGGTCATGTACCTTGGCTGTAGACTCCTGCAGGAGGCAATCAATGGATGTGTTTCTCTCACATTTATACTTCTCTCTGTCTTTCCCTCTTTCTAAAAACCAATGGAAAAACAACAACCAACCTTTATTTAAATAAATAAATAAGTTGAGTGGCGACCCATAAACTAGGAGGTCCTGGTTCGATTCCCGTCAGGGCACATACCTGGGTTTCGGGCTCAATCCCTAGTAGGAGGTGTGAAGAAGGCAGCTAGCTGATTAATGATTCTCCCTCATCATTGATGTTTGTTTCTCTCCTCCTCTCTTTCCCTCCCCCTCTCCCTTCCTTTCTCTGAAATCAATAAAAACATTTAAAAAATAACTTCATAACACTACTGATTACCTATTTTTAAAAAAGTTATAAGCTGAAGCTCTGCTTCAAAGCTGAGCTGGAGCACAGATACTTTCTCTAGTCAAATCTTTCCTCAGCGTCACAAGACTCCAGGACTCAGCCACAAGCACAGCCACAGGCAGAATATCAGGCTGGGTCTGCCTGGAAGAGGTTAATTGGGAATGACGGCAGGCTCTGTTCAAGCTCCTTACAGCAGAGCTAACTAAGCTCCTGGCCCAGTGACCACATGGTTCTTTTTAGTTGGCTCTGAAATGGGCTCTGCTCTCCCCACTGTTTTCAATCCAAGATTAATATGAACAAAAAGACACACCAATAGCAGATGGTGGGGACCATGAAATTCTGATGTGACACAAGACAATAAAATCTAGGTGGAATGGTTTGCTGTTTTGATGTCTTTAAACTTTCTTGGAATTATTTTCTCTTTCCATAATAAATCAAAATATTTTTCTATTTTGGGAAAGTGATAGGTTTTAGATCACTATACACTTTGATATAAGCAAATCATTTCCTTTGGTAAAATTCAGAAACTAAGATTTTAAAAAATTAACTTTTTAAAAAAAATAATGCAGAGTAGTTGCCTAGTAATTGAGGTAAACTTCCAATTTTATGTTTTAGGATTAGAAGATATATATTAACTTGTTGAGAAACATACATATATGTAGTGCTTGCTCAAAACTTTGTTTTGTTTTCTTTTTGTATTGATTGGTATGTGTGATCCAAAAGGTATGGAGACCATTGCTTTAGATTTCTACTACTCTCAGACAGATCACTGAGCTCTGGACCCGCAGCAGCAAGGTCACCAGAAAGCCTGTTAAAAATGTAGAGCCGTAGGCCCCACCCAGACCTGCTCCTTGGTACACAGTCATTTTAAAAAGTGCTTTTATGATAAAGGACAGTCAATTCTTGGTAACCAATGGTTTTAGTTGTGGCAAATTGTCATTGCCACTCATCTTGTCACTCTATACCTATTGCTGGGTTAGTGGGACCCACAGATACTTAGATGCTGCGGCACCATTGGAGCAGGCTGGTGTCAGGGTTCCATAGTTGCTGTACTGTCTTATAGTACCTTGGTGCTTCCTTAACTTGGGGCCAAAACTATAGGAATTAAATTTGCACCTAATTGTTCCCAGCCATATATAAAGGCAAACTATTTCCACATTTGTTTTTGGTAAAAATATAATCACACTATGCATTCATGAGTCAAATATGTTCTTTGGATAACTTACTTTTATTTTCTGGTTCCTGATTCATTCATCCTAGTACGTTTCAGGATTTATTTTATTTTTTCTTTCTTATGGAGTTATTGTCAAATCAAGTTCTTGATGATTAGTGATTGCACAGAGAAATAAAATGGCTGTAGAACACTTTGTTCAGAATGGCTCTTTCAGGATATTTTATAAACTAGCTTTTAAAAATAAGTATTATTTGACCTTTCACTGGAATCGGTTGTTACATACCATTTCCCTGAATTTCAGAAAAGGAGCTCTGGAAATCACTCTGTTTTTTAGTTAGATTAGAAGTATTGACATTGTTTTCCTGGAAATACTGGGGAGAGGAGTGGAAAGAACTTGGGTCATATAACCAAGACATAATGAAAAAAATATTTTTTTTCTTCTTCCTTCATCAGCTCATTCAATAGACAGTAAGTTTAAACTGTGTGACATATACTGTTCTAGGCAACCAGGGCATGAATATGGACAAGATACCCTGCACTCAACATACAGTTGAGGTAACCTCCACCACATGTACAAGTATACATATATATATCAAGGTCTCGGCAAGTCTGAAATAATCTCTTACCAAGATTTGGATCCCTCCCTCCCCCATAACATGTTATTTGGATAGTTCAGAGAACCACTATTTTCTGATAGGTATTCATCATATTTCTTTCCTACAAAGGAATATTCTCTGGCATATAAAAAAATGTTATGCTGCCATATTTTCCCTGTGATGTCTCTCATGAAATGTTTCATGTCCTTAAATCCATACTACTTTTTTTAATGCCATATTGTTCTTCCCTTAGAGAGATAACTCACGTTACTAGTTCTTAATTTATTCTGAATCTTATTATTTCCCTCCTAGCAATATATTGTTTTAATAGATGTTTGAAGAAACATCAAGGGGTCTCCAGATCTCCCTGACACCTAATATATACTTTAGGATCTAGGGAGGGAGATATATTACTAAATTGTTAACCCTGTGGGCTGAGGCTTGGTGTTCAGCTTTTGCTGTATGACCTTGCTTCTGCCTCTTCCATTTTACTAGTAGATTTATTGTGGGATTCAATAATTATATGTTGTATATGTGTATACCAACATAAGCACACTGTGTACCATAGCATGCACTCAATAAACATTCTTTCCTTAAAGTTTAGTAGAAGAAAGGTAATGCCCATTAGACTCAAATACAGCAGGTCCTTGAATAATGTCATTTCATTTGAAGTCATTTCATTATAATGTTGATGGGGGGCAGGGGAAGCATCAATTCCAGGCCAGGGTCACTATCTGTTTGGAATTTGCCCTTCACTCCAAGTCTGTGAAGGTTTTTTCTTTGGACTCTGGTTTCCGCCTACATCCCAAAAGCTGTGCAGATTAGGTCAGTACATATGTCTAAATTGTCCCAGTCTGAGTGAATGTGGGTGTGAGTGTGCCCTGCAATGGAAGAATGTCCTGTCTAGGGAGGGTTCCCACCTTGCACCCTAAGTGTAGAGACAGGCTCCGGCCACCCATAACCCTGAACTGAATTAGTGGGTTGGAAAATAATTATCTTACTTGTTTTTATTAATCTTCCTTAAATGTATGTATAGCTCACATTTATTTCAATGTTAAATTAGAAGTGTTTTGGGTCTTTATTTAGGGGTTTGGTGATGTTTTTGTGGCCAGATATATGCCACAGGAACTTCACTCTTATTTATATCAATTTACATATGGTAAAATTGGTTTTATTATACCTTGTTTTGCTTAAAGTCACAGTTTCCAAGAACCTATCGACAACATTAAGTGAGGACTTAATGTATCATAGTAAGATCTTCACATGTGACAAAGTCCAAGTTATACTATTTCATTTAAAATGAATGATTTCTGCCCTAACTGGTTTGGCTCAGTGAATAGAGCATCAGCCTGTGGACTGAGGGGTCCCAGGTTTGATTCCAGTCAAGGGTCCATGCCAGGGTTGTGGGCTCGATCCCCAGTAGGGGACGTGCAGGTGGCAGTCGATCCAAGATTCTTTCTCATCATTGATGTTTCTATCTCTCCCTCTCCCTTCCTCTCTGAAATAAATAAAAATATATTTTGAATGATTTCTGTTGTGTTATGTCTAGGAAGAACATGCTCTTTTCCAACTTGAAGAAGGGATTGAAGCTTTGGAAGCTGCAATTGAGTACAAGAATGAAAATATCCAAAGTCGCCAGAACTCGCTCAGAGTTTCATTTCAAAACCTCTCTCATAGTGAAGCAAATGTCTTGGAAAAATTAATTGCCCTGAATCCTACTGAGATTAGAGCTATCCTTTTCAGATATTTCAATAAGGTTAGTTTTTGAGAGATAGAGGATTTTCTTCTAAAGAAGGGTCAAGATGCTTACACACCTCACATATTTAGAATTTTTAAGGAAATTAAAACATATAAAAATGGTGCAACTTCAGATTTAAGCATGATTTCTCTTTACAGTACTGCATGCTTTGTGATTATCCAAGTGTGTATGCCTAACTTGGTGTGGTTCTTAAAGTTAAAGGACCTTCTGAAATAAGAGCTATTTGAAGTAGTTTTTAAAATTAAAGAATTTACATTCCTTAGTCACTGCTGCTTGATGTTTTCTAGATTTGGATGTTGCTAATCAGCACTCATGAAAAATCAAGGGCCTCCAAGTTTGGGTTACCTTTCTTTCATTGCTGTAGAAGAGGGGTACACTTACTTTTTCATCATAACCTGTGAATTGATATGGAGATGAAGTGGTACATCATTGGCAAAGACAGTAACAGAATTTAGCATTAATCTGAATATGCTTAATATGAATAAAAATATTTTATACCAGAGGCCTGGTGCACAAATTTGTGCACCAGTGGGGTCCCTCAGCCTGGCCTGTGGGATCAGACCAAAACTGGCCCTCTGACATCCCCCAATGGGTCCTGGATTGCGAGAGGGTGCAGGCCAGGCCAGGGGACCCCACCATTGCATAATCAGTGCCAGGGAGGAACATGGGAGGTTGGCCAACCTGGGCATGTCTGGCCCATCTTGCTCTGTCCCGATCGGCTGGACCCCAGCAGCAAGCTAACCTACCAATCGAGGCATCTGCCCCCTGGTGGTCAGTGCACATCGTAGTGACTGGTCAACCAGTAGACTGTCTGCCTCCTGATGGTCAGTGCACATCATAGTGGTTGAGTGGCCTTAGCATATTATTAGCATATTATACTTTGATTGGTTGAACGGATTAGGCTTTTATTATATAGGATTTTGACAATTTACTGATCCAGAAATGCTTTGTACCATGGAGAATTACATCCATCTTTTTAAAAATGTATTCTTTTACAGTATATATTATGAAGTATTAAATAAGTAGATACCTTTTTTCTCTGAAAAGTATATGCAATTTAAGGGAATATCAGACAACTAATGAGCAATAAAACAATGAAGTTTAAAATAAAGTTCCAATTCTGTTACACAAGTGAAAAAAAGATTAGAAATGTTGTGCACAGCCTTCCTCTTGGATAATTACTGTCAGTAGTAAGCTGCTGTTATTGGTGAGAGTGCATTCTATTGCTGGGTGTGTGGAGGGCAGAAAAATGGTGGGGTATTCTGGAGCTTTTGTGGTGATCTTAGAGTAAGTGTTCTTAACCTAAAGTGTCCAGGCTAAGGTCAGTAGATTTTCTGATCCTGAGAAACATTGGGAAAGTGAGTATTTTTCTTAAAAGGTCTATACTATTAACAAGCTCTGTGACACAGACATTTTTACTTCATATCAATGCAGAGAAGAACCCAGTAGACTAAAAGGGACAATCTAAAACCAAACTTGGTATTTAGAGTTTTAAAAATTTTGTCACTTATTTATAACATCCATTTTGGAATTCACCTGGGGAATTATCTGGCTGTTATAAAAGTCTATAGCTTCTTAATATCTTCTTAGACTAGAGAAATAGAATTTAAGATTATAAATGTAAACTATCGGATTATAAACATCTAAGAAATGTTGGAGGAGCAGTTAGTAGAGCAACATTATACTGAAATAAAGTTACTACCAATTCAGAATCCCAACAAATTCAAAAGGCTATTAGGTTATTTTGTGGGTCTGTTACAAAACAGTTGCCTAGTTATACCATGGTGATTAAGGAAGTTCATCTTATATTGCCTAACAGAAGTAGATTAATCTATTGTACCAGGCTATCTAGACTGAAAAAGTAAAAAAAAAAAATGTATTTTCTAGGTGGTTAATTTGCGAGAAACTGAGCGAAAACTACAGTTACAGAATAAAGAAATTAAAATGAAGATCCTGGAACGGGATAATATGGTTCGTGAATTGGAATCTGCACTGGAACATCTGAAATTGCAGTGTGACCGGAGATTGACCTTCCAACAAAAGGAACATGAGCAAAAAATGCAGTTGTTGTTACATCATTTCCAAGGTACCTGCCTGCCCTCTTGTCTGTTCTGTATAGGCGATGTGTAGGAGGGGGATTTGGAAAGGAAGATAAAATAGCATTTGATCACTTAAAAGTCCAGCATCTATAAAGTTACTATTTATTTATGTGTTTTTTCTGCTTTCCATGTTTTGGTTAGCACATGTTGGGATACTTTTCATGTAGGGCTATTCATGCTTGAAATGCCACTCCATGTGCTTATCCCCACTGTTACACAAAAGAACTGCTGCAATCCTGTTACTTTGTTGTTGGTCTAGTTTTTACATAGAGTTGTGGAATGATTTCTGACTTTGTGGTGTACAGTTGAGAAATTTCTGTCTCATAAGGATATAGTAATTGAATTTAAATTACTTTCCCTTCATAAAATTAAAGTGATAGGCTCTGTCAGATTTCTAGTTATATTTCTTATTATAATTTAAGGCTGATTATAACTTTTATGCATTAAGATTATATCTAGGGTCAAAATTAGTCTGCCATTGATGGGCACATACTGTTACCAGTGCACAATAGTTCAACCGTCAACTCTGGTGTGGAAAGAGCTGTCATAGCAGTCAGTCCTCACATTACCTGGGCATATGGCTGGTACACAAGTAGTTGCTATGACAACAAAATCACTGCCTGGGGATGCTGGTTTTGCTTCAGTCCAGGCTGCTTAGCTGCTTAGTCTTGATTGTTATGCATCTGTAGCTGGAAATGCATTTAAAGGGATCTAGAAGAAGCAAACCAAGGAAGCAGAAAATTGGAAAATATGTGAATTTGAGTGCGTAGGCAATTTGCCTCTAAGTTAATTTTATAACCAATTAATTGACATCCAGTAGCCTTGATGACAGGATCCCTTACATCATATCATTCAAATGTGTTTTGCTTACCTTATTTTAGTTTTGCCTTAAGACTAAAAGTGGTATTTTAATACAATTTTTAATGTATAGGGTGGGGCAAAAGTAGGTTTATAGTATGGAAACTAACACATTAATAAATAATTATTTATGTGTGTGTGTGTGTGTGTGTGTGTGTGTGTGTGTATATACTAGGGGCCCAGTGCACGAAATTCGTGCACGGGTAAATTGGGGTGAGGGTGCAGGTGGGGGAGGAGGAGGGCAAGTGGGGAGGTCCCTCAGCCGGACCTGGACTTCATCCAATTCGGGAGCACTCAGGAGAAGTGCTACTGATGGCTTGGACCCACTGCACCTGGTTCTCTGTTCTCTGCCAGGCCTGTCTGCTCCACACTACGGAGATGGGCAAGCAGGTGCTGCTGGGCGATGCCTGCGGGGTCCTTGATGGCTCCAGCCCCCTCATCCCCTCCTTGGCAGCCATGGCCCTAGCCCAGCATAGGCCAGGGTAGCAGCTGGGGATTCCTGGGTGGGTCTGTCTGGCTATGGCCCCTGATTCCCAGGTTCACAGCCCTGCTGGTCTAGGGCCCGCCAGCCCAGCAACTGGGATTCCCAGGTGGGTCTGGGTGGCCACGCCCCCCCTTCCCAGGTCTGCGACCCTGCTGCCTTGATCGAGGCTCACTCCTCCCGCCCCCCACACCGCCTGTCCACTGTGGCCTGCAGGAAGGCAACAGATGGCGAAGGCGGCGGACACAGGGAGGCAACTGTGCCGCCATCACCGCCATGGTTGCTTTCCGGTAGAGGTGTGGGGCTGCAGGCGGCTCGCTCCTCCCACCCCCCCACCCCGCCCCTCCCGTGTGGCCTGCAGGAAGGCAACAGATGGCGGCGGTGGACACAGGGAGGCGGGCCGCCGCCATCTTGGCTGGGTTAATTTGCATACCGCCGCTCTGATTGGATGGTGGGCGTGGCTTACCCTGTCTCAGAGAAACGGTTAATTTTACTATTTCGCTTTTATTAGTTTAGATATATAGCCTAAGCAACTATTATGACTGAATGACCAGAACAACCGGTTGACCAGTTGCTATGGCGTGCACTGAACACACCAGGGGCAGATGCTCAATGCAGGAGTTGCCCCCTGGTGGTCAGTGCACTCCCATAGCCAATCTCCTGCAGCCAGCCAACTTCCCCTGGTCCCTCCCCAAGGCTGGCCAACCTCCTGTGGTCCCTCCCCCTGGTTGGTCCCTCTCTCTACCCAGCCGGCCCTGATCCACCTCCCAATCAGCTCTGATCACTGGCCAGGCCTAGGGACCCCATCCATGCACAAATTTGTGCACCGGGCCTCTAGTCCTATATAATAAAAGGCTAATATGCAAATAGATCAAACGGCGTAATGACTGGTTGCTAAGATGTGCATTGACCACCAAGGAGCAGACGCTCAACGCAGGAGCTGCCCCCTTGTGGTCAGTGCTCCAGAAGCCAGGCTTATGGCTGGTGAGCGCAGCGGTGGTGGCAGGAACCTCTTCTACCTCTTCTACTGCAGTGCTAAGGATGTCCGACTGCTGGGCTTAGGCCTGCTTCCCACAGGCCTAAGCTATCAGTCAGACATCCCCTGAGAGCTCCTGGACTGTGAGAGGGTGCAGGCCTGGCTGAGGAAACCAACCCCAAGTGCATAAATTTTGTGCACCGGGCCTCTAGTATAAGAATAAACCCTGTGTCACCTACTCAAAACTATAAACCTATTTTGTCTCACCCTGTTATTATATTTCCCCTTCTTTTGTTGTGTTTTCCTTTGTAATTTAATCTTTCTAGCTTCTTTTGACTTTGTTTGTTTTGAGGTTTTTTTGTTGTTTTTTGTCGTGTGTTCTATAGTCAGAGGCTTGTGACTTTTCATATACCCACTGTTCCTGATACAAATTTGAAGCTGTTGATGTAGCTGATGGATAGAGTTCCAAATGTGAACTTTGTATAGAAAAAAACCTTCTGTTGTTCTAAGGATAAATCTAGTTAGTAGCTATTCAGAAAGTGCTCATGAATCATAAAAATGTGGTAGTGGGTAGGGTAGAGAAGGTGACTAAGGTATCATTCTTACTTTGAAAATTTTTACAGGCAGAAGAATCCAAATTGTAGGTGGAAACAAATCCATTCAGGTAACAGATACATTGTAACATAATCTGACCCTTTAAATATGAAAATATATAATTTTCAATCATTTATTTTAATCTGGTTTTAAATGTAAATTTCTATTTTATAGAGCAAGATGGGGAAGGCATTATGGAAACTTTAAAAACATATGAAGATAAAATCCAACAGGTGGAAAAAGATCTTTATTTCTATAAGAAAACCAGCAGAGATCTTAAGAAGAAACTTAAAGAACTGTTAGGGGAAACAGTTAGGAGGCCACCAGTACCATCTGAATGTAAGCATTTAGTGCTACTTGTCATGCTAACACTGTTTTTCTAGCATTCAGTGAAGTCAGTCTGATTTTGTAGTTTAGTTTTTCCCAATTGATTTGGTTATTTAGGATTAGATATTTAACTTCTATTATTTAGACTCTGTATATTTAGACTCTGTACATAAAAGTAGTTTTCTAGTCTAGGTATAAGACAGAAAGAACCACAGGGAAAATTAATGAATGAATAAATGTATATGTGTGAAGGAAACTACACATATTGCTTGCCATGTGCCATGGGCTTTTGTATTCCCTAACCTAAAATAACTCCCTTCCACTCTCTCTTTAAAGATCAATGGAAAAAAATATCCTTGGGTGAGGGTTGAGGAAAAATAAAAGATATGATTTCAGCTAATTTACTATTCTATTTTGACCCATCTTAAAAACTTGTATTTTTGTCTATAAAAAGTGATAGTTATTATAGAAAAATTTGAAAAACATAGCAAAAAACACACCCATAATTCTATCCAGAACTATAACATTTAGTATAATTCTTATCAGTATTTTCCTCATGCTTTAAAAAATAAAATTGGAATCATATTGGGGATATAGCTTGTATTACATCTTATCTCAAAATGTTATTCTAACAATAATGACATTAAACAAGATTGGTTTGATTATAAAATATAGCAACTTAAACATTAAATTCTGAGTTTTCTAAAAAATACTATATGCTTAATAGTATCCTAATTTATAATCTATAACAATAAAAGCATAATATGCTAATTAGACTGGATGTCCTTCAAGACGTCCTTTCAGATGACTTTCCAGATGAAACTGGGGCTACGAGGGAAGCTGGTGCTGGCAGCCAGAGGAAGGAAGGCCTACTGTTATACAAATTTCGTGCATTGGGCCTCTTGTTAATACATATTAATTGGTATTGGGTTCATTAGTTTTTATAGTACTCTTTTCATTGTCTGCCTATTGGGCTTGTATTTATCTTCTCTGAGTATATTTAGCATTTTCAAATGCATAAAAATTAATCTTTTGACCAGATTACTGTAGTCACTTTTTGGTCCTGTCTCTATATAGTGCATCTGTTTTTTAACATATTTTATGAGAATAGAAGTAGTTTATATGGACATGCACTCTATGTATTTGTTTACATATTTCAGTCTCTATCCTCATATCACTTTAAATCACTATAAAACTGTGAGGATACTAGAATCAGAAGATCTGGGTTTAATAAAACAAGAAGAAAAAATAAAGATCATCTGGGTTGGACTCCTAACTTCTTATTTTACTAGCTGTGTGACCTGGGGTGAATTAAATTTTCTCCAATTTGTTCCCTAGTGGCAACATTCTGGAAGAGGGAAACTTTCTATTGTGAAGAATCCAAGATGGGCTTGGGAGTGGGCTTCTCCAGTGAGCCCATCTGTGTTATTCTGCATGTGCCACTATGACCTGAGCATTAGGATTTTTAGAACATTCTATTGACTTTAATGTGAAGCAAACCTTGGGAATACTGTCTGTGGTCAGCTTTGTGAGGATCTGCTAGTTCTATGTGAGGATCTATGTCATTTGCTCATTCAGGTGTTTTTTGAGAGAATTTTAAATACTAGAAAACAAATTATGTTTTAAACCAGGAGTCACAAACATGACCGCAGGAGCCAGGGAAGCCAAAGTGAGCAGAGGGGACTGCAGCTGCTGTCAAAGTGGGTAGGGGCAACTTTGCTCCAGTTGCTGTTCAGAAATTGTCAATTCTCTTTCTTTTTCTAAAAATGTTGGAAGTCTATGTTTTTATGCGAAACTTTCCAACTTTTAAATTTTGTGTCAGGTATTGTTTTATAGGCTGAGTAAAACCTATCTGTGGGTCAGATTTGGTTTGGGAGTTGCCATTGTGCAACTCCTGTTTTTAAACTTGTTGTTCATAGGACTAGAAGTGTCCTAATCATGTGTCAACATATGTTAAAGTTGGCATTTTTCATTATATGAGGTTCAGTATCTATATGGGTTTCCCTTAAGCAAGTTCTTGTCTTTGCTGTTTGATGATTCTATAATTTGAGAACCTTAGGCTTTGTTCCAGCAAAGTGTGCCTCACTGAGGGGCTTGGCTCCCATCTCCATTTTGACAATAGAACCCCAGAGTATATTCAGAGAGTACAACCCTCCTATCAAGACTAGGCTTTCACACATATAATGCCAAGTCCCAGAAGAGTCCCTGGAGATAGGGGGCAGAGACAGTATTCTCCAGTGCTGGCTTCACTTAGCTAGGATTTGGAATGTGATCACGGATGACAATCCCAGTGGAGGGCAGGTTGGTCCAAACACTTCTGTGTTTCCAGGAAGTACCAAAATCACAAGCAGACTATTTCTCAACTTTGTTCCAAAGCAAAAAGTTGTGTTATTCACATGCAAGATGCCTTGAAGTAAAATCAGAATAGTTCATATTCACACTTATATTTGTCTAAAAATTATTTAATGAAAAAGCTTAAAGACAATTTATCAGTGATAATAATGTAATTAGTAAAGTTGAAAACCTATATAATTTTATTAACCAATGTCAGCCCAATAAACTCAATAAAAAAACAAAACACTAATATAATAACATTAGGATGTCATGACTAAAATACCTGTTTTGAGGAACTCTCTAATTTTGTTTTTTGGATTATTTTTAGATCATGATGCTGGAGATGGAGTCCTGAACACAGAAGAAGCAAGCATGGTTTCAGAAGAATTAAAATGGGCATCCAGAACTAAAAGTATGAAGTTAAGTGGAAGGGAAAGAGAATTAAACAGTTCAGCAAGCAGCTCAAGAACACAACCAAATTCTCAGAAGCTCTGGGAAAATGGCCCTGAATTACCTCCAACTTATAGCTCTTTAGCACCCACTAGTGGGCATTTGTTAAGCGACGAGGATAAAACAGAAAGAGATGAAAATCAGTTTACAAAATCTCACAGTCAACCATCACCCCAAATCCAGCCAATGCCTGTAAAGTTGTGTCGCAAAGAGTTACGTCAGATTTCTGCCTTGGAACTATCATTACGACGGTCCAGTCTTGGAGTTGAGGTTGGATCTATGACTGCCGATTCCATTGAAATAGCTAGGAAACCGAGTGACTTAAAAACATAGGTAGTTATTAACAGAACTTTTAATTTGCTTTTCCATAATAACCAAACACACATTTTCCAATACTTTCAAGTAATGGAACATTTAAATATTTCCACTTATAAACTTGTCTAAAATTCTTTTCCAGGCATATTTGAAGAACTCATATTTGAATAAGAGTAGAATAATAAACTGTATATCCATCAAATGTATATTATTATATAATATAAAAGTATATTAACATGTAATAATGCAATAATTACATCATGTAAATTTGTTATTGTTATTTCCAAATAGAAGTATGTTTTATTTTAAAATGATCCAGTTAAATATTGCTTATGTCAGAGGGAAAGTCACCTACTGCATATGTATTGACACAGTTAAAAACCTGTGCCAAAATGTAGTCTGGCAACTGGCTAGGTTTGTGGATTAAGGTTAATTTATGGTCCTCAGAACCCACTGAGGTTGAGTGATCAGTCTTGATTCTTTAAACATGGCTTCTGTTCTTTTTCTGGAATTGTATTTAGAAAGTTATAATATTGGTTTGATAATATTATGGAATACAAGTTTTCATTCCTTTCCTGCCCTGTCCAACATCTCTTTATGCTACTAAAAATGGGAAAAATGAGTGCAGTTCTATGAAACAGGGACGCAGTAATAGAGTAACATTAAAGCATTCTAACATTTCAAAGAAAATATATCTGGTCACATGGAATCTTCTATATATGCATATATATATAAAAAACCCTAAGTGACTGGTCAACCAGTTTACCCTTTGACCAGTTACTATGATGTGCACTGACACCAGGGGGCAGGCAGATGCTCAACGCAGGAGCTGCCCCCTGGTGGCCAATGCACTCCCACAGCTGACTAAGGGGCACCAGATGCATGGGCTCACACCTGGTAAGTGCAGCTGTGGCAGGCTTAGCGGGGCTGGGGTGAGTGGGAGTGAGGTGGCACCTTGACCTAGGCTCGGACTCCTCTCCAACCACCTGCCCCTACACACACTACTACATTCTTTGGGGGATGTCGGACTGCCGGTTTCCGCCCAATCCCCACATGCCAGGTTAACGGGTCCAAAACCGGCAGTCTGACATCCCCTGAGGATATACTGGATAGCAGAAGTGCAGGCCTGGCTGAGAGTCCCCACCCGTGCAGGAATCTGTGTACCGGACCTGTACTATACCTATAAAACTTGAAGTGGAGCCAGAGGATCTTTAACTAATAATATGATGTACTTTATCTGAGAATTTTCTGTTTAGTCAGGCTTTGCACCCAGACAGGCCAGACTACATTGGGGCTGTAAGTAAGTAAATGAAAAATTTTCTTCAATATTTTTTTGGTCTAAACCTTATTATATATTAACTTCATTTGGAATTAAGAACTAAACATTGATTTGCCCAACATAATATAGTTTGTACTTTTGCACTGTATTTTTCAATCACAGAAAATATCCCCTTATAATGACCAGAGAGATATTTTATTACTTTTTTACTTATTTGTGATTTTTATTACTTTTCCAAAGTTTCACTTAAAATAAAGTTGTTTCTTAATGTTTGGGTGGGACGGTAGCAAAAAACCCTTACTTATAGATGCCTACTCAATGAGTCACTCACTCCCTTGCTGACTTGATTTTTATCTGGTGCTGCTATTTTTTTCTTTTGCCTCTTTCCCTGTTGCTGTTGAGCCTGTCCATCTTACCTAAGACCCAAACTATTACCCTGTGCTCAAAGACTTAATGGTTCCTTTTTTTAGTTTCTAGCCCCTAGGGAATAGGGTCCCCTGGTCCCACAGCTATAGAAAAAGAAAACCAAACCAATACAAACTTCTAAATTGGTGAATAGTTTATACATATCTTAAGCATGGTACTAAAATTCACTTAAATTATGGGTTAGACTTCTGTGGACTTACCTGGGAAATGAACTACAATTTATAACATTGGCCCAATGAAAAACTGCTCCAAATAATGAAATTATCTTGGAAATTTTGTTTCTAGCGGACTATTTGAAGTCAGATTCTGGTTTTAAGAGAGTCTCCTCCTTTTGCCTTTGTTTTGTATGACATATATTTAATGTCTATCCTATGTAATGTGTATATAAACATATAATGGTAAAATCCAGTGCCTTAACAAAGCATAGCAATTATAAAGTAGAAGCCCAGTGCAATCAGGCTGGGCTGGCGGGGGGGGGGGGGGGGGGGGGGGGGGGGGGGGGGGGGGGGGGGGGGGGGGGGGGGGGGGGGGGGGGGGGGGGGGGGGGGGGGGGGGGGGGGGGGGGGGGGGGGGAGAGGCCTCAGGCAGTTGACCATCCGGTCCACCCCCTGGTTGAATTCACGGTTGAACTCCTGGTCGAAGGGACAATTTGCATATTAGCCTTTAATTGTATAGGATAAATACATATTTATTAATGAAGGTCCCAATTTTAAATAATTTAGAAATAATTCATCTAAGAATATATTCTGATACTGGAATCCTGCTTGCCCAAGAAATTGACACATAGTTGTTTTATCTGTGGCAATATAAACACATTTTCTGAAAGCCAACTCAAAATAAGAAGTTATATCCAACCAACAGTGATTAGATTTGATAATGCAAATGTGAACTGACTTCTACATAGCAGAGGTACAGATTTTTCCTTTCTCCAGTTAAACATATTTCCTTTCTATGCTATATAAATACACAAACACACACATATAAATAATATCCTGAATAATACATTCTTGAAGTGAACCTCTTATCATTTTATTTTAGTTAGTGCTCTCACAAAGAAAGAAAAATTAATGCATCTGCTCAAGGCAAGTAAAATTATTTTTTTACATATATTACTAGTAAGTTTTACTTTCTATTTAACATGATTTCTTTAGTCTCAACATTTTGTCATTGTGTTTGCCTTTTTGCATGTATATAAAATGCTTATGGTTTTCTTATTGTTGTTCCTTATGGCTTCCCCCCCACACACCTATATCAGAGCCTTTGAAAGAAGACATGTCTGCATCCAAAAAGCACTAGTTCCTTTTCTATCTCCAGAGTGTTATATTTAACAGTATTGGAGAATTCTATAAGTATAGGTAACTATGAGCATAACAACATCAATGAAGGTGCTTTTGTGCTTTAATGTTTTCCTTTTGTTAATTGTTCTTCCTTTTTCTTTTTTGGTCCCACGATTCTTGTTATCTTTATAAACTCAGCGTCCAAGGTGTCAGCTAAAATACACTTGGTGTTCACTAAGTGGACTTGATTGCCACTAGCCAGTTGGCTTGTTTGTATTGGTCCAGGTCAATAAAGTGATAAATCCTTATTCAAGAATGGGTGTCTTATATGAAAAAAACAACAACACACACAAAAAAACAGGTCTTTTCTAAGTCTTAGAATGAAGTGCCCAGGAGTCAAATCCTTAGTGGTTCTATATACTACACAAATTCTTATGCATTAAATGCAAGTGTGACATATTTTGCTCTTTCAGTTATTTTCTTAGGCACATACTTGTGACTTTCAGTCACTGGAATATCGATATCTGAATATTCAATGTCTATAATACCTGTAAGCTAATGTTTACAATTCCTCTCTCAACTTCACTGGAATTTTTAAAAATATGCATTACGTATATTTTATTTTTAAAATATTTTTAATGATTTCAGAGAGGGACAGAGAGAAATTTCAATGATGAAAGAGAATCATTGATCAGCTGCCTTCTTCATGCCTCCTCCTGGGGATTAAGCCCACATCCCGGGCATGTGCCTTGACTGGGAATCAAATCATAACCTCCTGGTTCATAAGTCAATGCTCAACCACTGAGTCACACTGGCCGGGCCATTATGTATATTTTACATTTAAAGTTATTACATGTCTGGCCAGTTAGTTCAGTTGGTTAGAGTGTTGTCCCCAATATGCCAAGGTTGTGTGTTTTATCCCTGGTCAAGGAACATAGAAGCAGCATAAATACTAGGTGTACCAGTTAATAATGCAGATTTTTTTCAATAGATGGAATTATATTGATATATATGCGATCTGATATGTATGTTATTTTGTTGTATTGACAGCAAGTTTCAAAACTTCATATGTCAAATTAGTTGAAGGTGTTAACATCATAGATATGTTTACACTTAAAAATGTCGAATTTCATGCCAAAAAAAGCATTTGCGGGAAGTTTTAAATCATCATTTTGAAGAAAAGTGCTGCTGAAAGTTATCGTATACTTCAGGAAGCTTATGGTGAACAAGCTCCATCTCAATATACTTGTGAAAGCTGGTTTAAAAATTTTAAAAGTGATGATTTTGATATGAAAGACAATGTCCAAGTCAACCGAAAAAGTTTGAAGAACAACTATTACATGCATTATTGAATGAAGATGCGTGTCATACTTAAAAACAACTTGCAGAAAGATTAAATGTTGTTCAGCAAACAATTTCTCATCATTTACAAGCAATGGGAAAGATTTTTAAAGGAAGGAAAATGGGTGCCACATCAACTGAATGAAAGACATGGAAAACTGAAAAGTCATCAGTAAAATGTTGCTTCAACAGCACGAAAGAAAATCTTTTTTTGCATTGAGTGGTGACTGGCAATGAAAAGTGAATTTATTTTGAGAATCCCAAACACAAAATCATGGGTTGATCCAGGTTAGCCATCACCATCGACTGCAAGGCCAAATTTCTTCGGAAAGGAGACAATGCTCTGCATTTGGTGGGATCAGGAAAGTGTGGTGTGTGATGAGCTTCTAAAACCAGATGAAATCTTTAATACTGATTGCTGTTGACAACAAATAATCAATTTGAAGCACACTTTGATCGTGAAATGACCAGAATGTGCCAGAAGACACAGCAAAGTAATTTTGCTTCCTGATGACACACTATCAACCACTTCAAAACTAGTTAAAGACACGTTAAAAGAGTTTGCCTGTGAAGTATTAACCCACCTGCTGTATTTACCAGTGCTTGCTCCTTCAGATTACCGCATGTTCTGATCGATGGCTCACGCACTTTCTGAGCAGCACTTCAAAACATACGAAGAAATGGAAAATTGGGTCTCTGAATGGTTTGCCTCAAAACAAGAAAAGTTCTATTGGGACTTGGTATCCACAAATTACCTGGAAGATGGGGGAAATGTGTAGCTAGCAATGGACATTATTTTGAATAAAGCACTTTTGATGTTTCTCTTGAAATTATGTTTTCTTCAATTACAAAATCTGCATTATTAACCGATACATTTAGTAAGTGGGACAACATGTCAATGTTTCTCCCCCTCTCCCACTTTCTGTCTCTCTGAAATGAATAAATTAAAAAAAAATAAGTTATTATAGGCTGTAGGCTGCCTTCACTAGTAATGATAACACATACTTCTATATATTTTCAAAACTGAAAATAAGGGTGGGAATAAGGTCTTTCTTCAATGCATTGGGTATGTCGTATTTTAAAGCTCATGACTCTTCATAAGTGTTGGTATTTTTAAATTCTCTACAAACACGGACTTCCTTATTGTCTGTACCAGCAATGAGTGCTTCCATTTCTTGCTCTTGGATTGCAGTGTATTCATGATACCACATGGAATAGTGTTTGATTTTTATAATGACCTTCATGTTGACCCCAAGAATACCCCAATATAGAAGTAATTAGAACAAGATAAATTATAGAAAGCTCAGAAAAACTTGATGTCATAATATTGGCTTTTGATATTCTACATAGCTCGTATTTGCCTCTTTATATTTTTTTTCTAGGGATTTCCACCATGAATTAAGAGAATTGACACTATTTGAAATGCTACCAGTGTAACTTAATTAAACCCAAATATACTGACCTAGATTTAGGTATTTGGTTTTTCTGGTAAATTATTATACACAACTCTACCTAGTTATCTCCATAGTACTTTAAAAGAAAAATACAGCAATCTCACATATCTAAACTAATAAAAGTGAAATAGTAAAATTAACCGTTTCTTCGGGACGGGGTAAGCCATGCCCACCAGCCAATCAGAGCGAAGGTATGCAAAATAGTCCAGTCAAGATGGCAGAGGTGGGAGCCGGGAGCCGGAAAGAAGCCACAGACTGCGGCCTAGTCGGGCAAACTGGAGGCCTCTGCTGCAAATAGAGGCGGCAGCCGAGGAAGGGAGCAGCCAGCCAGCCCGGGGACTGTGATTGGCCTGGGTGGGTCCCGGGACACACATGCACAGAGGCTTCCTCAGAGCGACCTACTCAGGCCCATTGCAGGGGAAGCAGGACCAGCCAGCCTGGGTGTGTCTGGGGCGCACACACACACACACACACACACACACACACACACACACGGAGGCTGCTAAGCCTCCGCGCAACCCACCCAGGCCCATCGCAGCCAATGCGGGGGTGGGACCAGCGCCGTCAGGGAGGCTGCGATGGGCCTGGGTGGGTCCCCGGGCACACACGCAGCTAAGCCTCCGCGGGACCCACATCGGCCCAGGGACTGTGATCAGCCTCGGTGGGTCCCGGAGCACACCGCTCCGAGCGACCCACTCAGGCCCATCGCAGGGGAAGCAGAACCAGCCGGCAGGCCCAGGGACTGTGATCAGACTGGGTGTGTCCGGGGCACACGCACAGAGGCTGCTAAGCCTCCTTCGAACCCACCCAGGCCCATCGCAGCCAATGCGGGGGTGGGACCAGCCGGCCGCCCAGGGGGCTGCAATGGGCCTGGGTGGGTCCAGGGGCACACACACTGGGAGGCTGCTAAGCCTCTGTGCATGTGTTTCCCACGACCCACCCAGGCTTATCGGAGCCGCAACAGTGGTGGGCTGGCTAGGCAGCTGGAGGATTTAATGAGGGAAGCTTCAGTGAGGGAAGGAGAGCTGCTCCCTTTCTCTCTCACACACGCCTCCTGGGTCCACTCTCTCGCTGGCTCCATTTTCTCTTACACAGGGGCAGGGGTCTCCTGTGAGAGGCCCTATCTCCCTTCAGAGCTGGGGTGAACCCCCAGGGGAGCAAGGAGATGGAGAGATGGGCAGGGGGCAGGCAGAGCATCAGCCAGGGAGAGTTTGGGGGAAGTAACCAGGTGGGGGAAGGGTGGAACAGGATGGAGGGGAGAACTTTATAAAAGAGTCAGTGGACAGCAGAGTTAAAAAAAGAGGATGTATGAGGGAACTGTAGGGCCTGTAATGAAAACCAAGTATAGTTGTGTACTGGGGACAGATTTTAAAAGTAGAAGT
>PVJC01008297.1:0-48926 GCA_004026665.1 Murina feae | reverse complement strand
AGGTGGAGGTGGCCAATCATGGAACACCATCTCAGGGGAGCCAATGAAAGGTCAGGGTACTGTGTAGGCGGCTCTGGGAGGGGCTCAGGCGGGCGTTGCCATCTCCCTGGTGTGCCAGAAAGATCTGAAATGCTGGAGTAAGCTCACAGCATGCATCAGCCTCTGCACCGAGACAAAACCTCCTGTGCTCTACCTACAGGAGAGAGAGACAGAGAGAGAGAGAGAGAGAGAGAGAGAGAGAGAGAGAGCTTTGTTGTTCCACCTATTTATGCATTCATTAGTTGCTTCTTGTATGTGACCTGACGAGACTGAACTGACAACCTTGGCGTATCAGGACAATGTTCTAACCAACTAAGCTACCTAGCTAGGGCTCTCTGATTTTGACTACGAATCTCACATATGTGGAATCATATAGTGTTTGTCTTTTTGTGACTAGCTTAGTTCGCTTAGCATAATATCCTCAAGATTCATCCATGTTGTAGCATGAGTCAGAATTTCCTTCCTTTTTAAGGCTGAGTAATATTCCATTGTATGTATCTACCACAGTTTGCTTATCTATCTGTCAATGACATTTAAGTGACTTCCACATTTCAGTTGTTGTGACTAATGCCACTGTGAACATGGTTGTGCAAATGTCTCTTTAAAACCCTGCTTTCAGTCATGTTGGGTGTATACCCAGGCATGGAATTCTATTTTCAATTTTTTGAGGACTCTCCATACGGTTTTCCACATTGGCTGTGCCTTCCTGCCAACAGTGCACAAAGGGTTCCAATTTCTCCACAGCCTCCACAGCACTTGTTATGTTTTTATAGTAGCCATCCCAATGGATGTGAGGTGTTATCTCATTGTGGTTTTTATTTGTACTTACCTAATGTTTGTGATGTTGAGCATCTTTGAATGTACTTTTTAGCCATGTGTATGTCTTCTTTGGAAAATGTCTATTCGAGTCCTTTGCCGATTTTTGAATTGGAATTTCTTTTTTTTTTAATATTTTTTTTATTGATTTCAGGGAGGAAGGGGGAGGGAAAATGATAGAAACATCAATGAGTAGAGAGAATCATTGATCAACTACCTCCTGCACGCCCCCTACTGGGGGTTGAGCCTGCAAACCAGGCATGCGCCCTGACCTGGAATTGAACCATGACCTCCTGTTTCAATGTTCAACTGAGCCACACACACATTTGATTCTTTTACATGAGGATATCCAGTTTTCCCAGTATCATTTGTTGAAAAGACTGTCCTTCCTCCATCGGACGATACAGACAAGGGTTTCTCTCTCGGCTCTCTATTTTATTCATTGATCTATGTCTATCTTTATGCCAGTACTACATTATTTTGATTCTTGTATTAAGTTTTGAAACCAGGAGGTATGATCCTCCAGCTTTGTTCTTCCTATAGCTATTATCATTTTAAAGGTTCCATTCTACTAGAAAATGCTAAGTTTCTATAACTGGAGGCATGGAAGGTGAAAAAGAGGGAAGAGCTGAGTCTGACCAAAGTTTTAAACCTGGAGGGCAAGAATCCAGCAAAGCCACTAGCTGAGTGGGAAACCCTAGATGTCATTGGTGGGAAGATGTTAGTTCAAAATGTGACTCATATGGACTTTGAGGGCCTTATGGGGTAGAAGTGTCCATGAGGAGATGTTCTTTAGAATTTAGAAATTGTGTAGGTTTGGAGTTCAGGAGAGAATTAAGAACCCAAGAAGCAAAAGGGAGTCATCCCCATGAAAGGAATCATTCGAAGAAGGCATGGACTTAGATAAGAGGGATGAGGGTTAGAACATGGGAAGGGAAGCCTGGCAGGGGCAGTGACATCTTGACCCCATTCCACTCACATGTGTCATATGTGTTTACCATGTTTCACTGACTCAAAATGACATGGATTTTTAAGACATACCATTGTTTTATGCGCCATTAAGAAAATATGCTGTGAGTAATCATGACATGGTATTTATCGACTATGAGGTACAACTGATTTCAAAGATACAGAAATGTGGGGAAAATACATCTTAGAATTAGTTAAGTTATATGGCAGGCTTTGTGCCAGGCATCAGGAGGAAGGGAATGGGATAAGGCTCTGAGAAAGACCCTGCCCTCAAAAAGCTTCCAATCTCGTAGCGACACCTATGGACAGACTGACGGAGACAGCTGCTGCAGTGCAGACACCAGCTCTGTCCAGAGATCAGCGGCTGCTTGTCAAGTATTTATAGGAGTTATTAATATAGACAGAACTGACAGCCACCTTTATTGGGATTTCTAGTCCTCCCCCTCCTTTTCCCTGATGCCTGAAATGTCTGGGGACAAAGCCTTTCAAACCGTTTTTGAATGAATTGAGGTAATTCATTGTGAGTGTTGAACTGGTACAGCTCCTATGGAAGACAATTTGGCACTATGCAAATTACAAATGCGTTTGCCCTTTGACCTTGCAATATATACACCGTAGGACTATATATTGCAGATATACTCACCCACATGGAAAATGCTCTATATACAAGGTTATATTTATTACTGCATTGTTTCAAATAGCAAATAATTTGGAACAATTTAAAAATCATAGACAGGGTTGGATTATGGAACATTCATTCACACAGTGGATCCCAGATCAAGGAAGTGCTTGATCTATGAACAGATCTCTGTATGAAGAGATTCCTGACATGTATTGTTGAGTGAAAAAATCCTAAATGCAAAATAGTTACAGCAGACGACCATTTCTGTTTTAGAAGGGAAGAATACATATCTACAAATTTGCCTGTGCATGGCACAAAGACACTTTAGGAAGAGAACAATAGTTATGCTGGGGGAAATGGGAGGGTATCAAATCTGGCAGATGGAATAGAGACGGGAGAAGGACTTTGAAATTTATAAAATGCCCCATGGGAAGAGTTAATCCAATGACTATGATTCCCACTAAAGGGTGAAAGTCTGCTATTCATTCATTCATTCATTCATTCATTCAATAGGTTTATAGCAATCAAGAAACTTCTTTAGCAATAACAGTTAACAAGCGTTAGGTACTCCTGTGGGTGTCTACACAGACCAAATGAGGTCCTATTGACAGGCACTGTGCTGAGTAGTTTCATGTACACGGTCTCATTATAATCCTGGAGCCTCACAGAAGAGGAAGCTGAGAGTGAGAGAAGTTGTTCTTGTCTAAAGTCAACTGCAAATGCCCAGGCCCCACCATCCTGGACTAGGCCTGGTTCTGGGCACTCGGGATAGCAAGACAAAGATACAGCCCCTGCCTTCTTGGACTTACTTACTCTAGTGAGGGATCCAAGCGTGTGAAACAGCAGCTTCCCAGACAGCATCTGAACAGGGAGGGGAGTGTTAGAGCACAATGCTAGGGGACAAAGAGAACAGAGAGGCTGGGGACAAGGAGAAAGCCTCTCCCACGACACCCTTCTGCCAAGGACAGGCCCTGTAAACGGGTGGAGCTGGGTGCCTATGTGGGAGACAACCCCTGCAGCCTCAGGACCAACAATGGACAAAGGCTGCCAGTGCCCCGTAAGAACAGAGGAGATCTGACAACCACCCCGGCGCGACTGATCCGTGTAGACACCCCTTCTGGACTTTGAAGCCTGAAGTGCTCTCCTGTAGCTGTCTACACAGATCAAATAAGCTGGATGGCTGCCCTATCTTGACTTCACTCTGTGCTGATCCAGTTCCAGCCAGCTCCAGTGCAATCCGACCAAACCATCTGAGCAGAGGCAAAAGCAACTCTCACGGGGAAAGAGAGACAGAGCCACGATGTGAGCATTAACTTATGTGCTGCCACTTCAGGGGGGGTTGGGTTTTGAAGTTAGTTTTAGAAAGTGTCCAAAGAGGGAGTTTCTGTCCCTCTCCACGCCATCCAGGGTAAAGTGGCAAAACTGTTTGCTCTCCTTCTAATTGACAGCCCTTCCTATTCCAGAGCTCATCTATGAACACCCCTAAGAGCTGACAATAGATAGCTCTGGTCTGGCTCTCAGAAAGACAACCCTACCCTAAAAACAGGCATCACCCCACCGCACAAGCACCTTTTTATTCTTGGGATCCTTCTAAGGGAAACCTTATCTCAGCCTCCTCAGTCCCTAAGCAACAGTGAGGCTCTCCGGAAATCCTGGTCACCAAGACTGGGAGGACCAGGCATCTAACAACAAACCCAGAAGCTACCTGGCATCGTTAACAAGGATTAAAAATCTACATGAGTTCTGACATCTTCTTGCTAGCTATGGTTTCCATGGAAATAGACATCTGCTCTAAGGAGAAAGAAAGGATGGGGGGAAGCGTTGTAAGTGCTTTAAAATAATCAGTGTTTTGAAAGATTAATTTTTTCCCTGTCACAACATTAATAGTCAGACATGTGAGATTTTTTGCGTGGCAATTTTATTTTTTTAATACAGCAAATGGGTGGGACCTTCCTCTGGAAACCTCCAGATCAAGTACAAAGGCTTCGAGATAAAGGGTGGTTCCGTAGATAATAGAACTCTCGGTCTTGGGTTCCTTGCTCGGTCGTGTTGCCTGCCAATCTGTCACTTCAGGGAGCTCAAATGCTCCCCTTCTCCAGCTTTTCTAATGATTTTGGAAATTTCACTCAGAAAACTGAGAGAGAGGGAAACACCTGGCTGTTTCGTGGTCAAGTTTGGTCTGAAAGGGGGAAGCCTTTCAGGGCTGAGAGTCTGAGTAATTTCTGGTCCTGCTCACATGCTCAGGGAAAACCACTTCGATGGGCGGCAGGGGAAAAGCTGACCCCACACAAGGGCAATTGTTGTAGAAAATGCAGCAGCAAGCATATTTCAGGCCACAGTACATTGCTAACTGTTTGCTTTATGTGGCGTGTCTGCTGCCTGTATGATCCCGTTTTCCTTGTTTGGGGCACCTATTCGCTGCGTGTATCTCCAGCACCTCTTTAGTGACGAGCAGGACATGGAGAGTCTTTTTAAATTAGGACTGTTGTTTCACCAGAGTTGGACATATTTGTTTGTGGGTTTCGGGGGAGGGAGCCCATGATTAAAAAAACGAAGGTGTTCTTCTACCCAGTTAGGCTGTCAAAGCAGGTGCATTAGTGTAATGACCACTACCTGAGGACACAGCCTCGGTCAGGGGAATGGGAGGAGGGGCCTGGGAACCACTTCATTTTATTCTTCCCCCCTAGGCCTTTTTGTGGGAAGAGGGAGGCCAATCATTCTCATCCCATAGCCAGGGCCAGGCCAATTTCCTTTGTACCTCTGCTGTGCTTGGATCTATCCAGGCGTGGAGGAATAGTGACCTTGTGGCTCCTTTTGTTTTGTTTTAATTTTTTTTAAAGGCCCAGCATCGCTCTGGGGAGCATGTGCTCCAAAAACAAAAGCAACACTTAAGGGCAGTCTGTGTAGCTGCTATTGCTCTTCCTTCCCTATCATCTGGCCAAAGGCTCGGCAGAACAGATGGAGTCTGCATTTAAGCCAAGTGACGGTTAGACCAAAGGAGATCAAATTCCAGAGCTTTTGGTCTAAGTCACTCACGCTTTCCCTGCTCAGCTCTGATCGCCAGTTTGGGGGCTCGTAGGATGGTAGCGAGGACACACACAGTGGGGACAGGGCCACGCCCGTGATCTGCTAGGGCTGAGTGGTTTAGGGGTTATGATGATGTCACAATACAGGTGATACGCAGGTACCAAGGTGCAGACGGCCTCTGGTGCGGGGGGCCTTTACAAGGGGCGCAGAGTGGCATTGTCCTGTCACAAGGGCTTGGGCCTCTTAGGTAGCGGCACGGGGTGGGACACCGTTGGGGCACTGCGCCACCTGAGTATTGTCCTTTCGGCAAGCGAAGCAAGTAGCTCAACCAAGGCGGAGTCCAGGCATCCACCCTCGGAGAGGTGCGGAGGGACCCCGCCCCGTCCCGTCCCTTTTCCTAGGGGATGGGAGAGCTGCTGGTGCAGATCCAGACCAAGGGCCATGTCCTTTTCCGCGGCTAGACAACCGCGTGGGTGTCCCGTTTACACCTGGGGA
The DNA here is from genome assembly GCA_004026665.1 of Murina feae. Lineage (NCBI taxonomy): Eukaryota > Metazoa > Chordata > Mammalia > Chiroptera > Vespertilionidae > Murina > Murina feae. Next base: position 42,958 of record PVJC01008297.1, on the reverse strand, counting down.
GACCCATACACGCGCCCACCCTCGCATTGTCCCCCTGCCACGCCAGCCCGGACTACATTTCCCGAGGTGCTCGGGGGCCCACAGGGGCGGGGCCGCTGCACTGTCGGGGGAAGGGGCCAGCACGTGCCGCCCCTCTCAGCCAATGCGGAGCCCTTCGGGGAGGTCACGTGCCGCTGTTTGGCGCTTTTGTGCGCGCTCGGGGCTGTTGGTGCTCAGTGCGGCCAGGCGGCTCGGACCGGGCAGGTGGGTGTGGGCTTCGCGGAGGAGCCTGCAGGCAGCTAGGGGGCCGGGACGGACGGGACGGGCTGCGTCTTCGTGTCGGCTCCCCGCGGGAAGGCTGGGCGGGGCCGCGGGCCCCTGAGGGGCTGGTGGGTGGGGGTCGCAGCGCTTTGTGTGTGGCTCGGGCGGAGCCTGGGCTTTGTCCCCACTCTCCGGGGGCGCGGCTGTCGTGGGGAAGGGGCGCGGCCAGCGTGGCAAGCCTCCGGCGTGAGCCCCCGGGTGCTGTCGCGGAGACAATAGGGGGCGTGGGTCCCCGTTTTGCCTCCCGCACTCCTACTCCAGTCGTGGCCCCGCTGGGGGTCCCCATTGTCTGAAGGGGCAGGGAGGAGCCTCAGGCAGCAGCTCCCGTAGGGCCAGACTGCGCAACGCTGGGGGGGCTGCGCCCGCGCCCCCCATTCTCCTCGCCCAGTGACGGGGGCCGCGGCGCCCGAGAGGCGAACACCCCACGGGGACTCCTGCGCTGGCGATGCGGGGCGCGGACAGCTAGGGTGGCAGTGGGTCGGGCGGGAGCGCAGGGAGGAGGTGGTGAGGCTGGCCCACGGCCTGTTCCCGAGCCGCGGCGGGGTGGGGGGCGGCCTCAAGGTGATTTTGGCGGGAGGGGGGGGCATTCACCCGGGAGAAGCCCGGGGTGGGCGGGGTTACCCGATAGGACCGTTAGTCCCGCCCATCCCTCCCCTTTCCAGGCTCGCGGGCTCCTGGGTGTTGTGAGTTCGGATTCGAAAAGGCGCGGGGAGGAAGGGGGCGGGGCCAGGGGCCGGAGCACTGAGCGTGCTCTGATTGGCCGGGGGCCGCTGTCGGCCAGGGCCACGCCCATCCTGGGCTCCGCTGCTGCGTTTAATGCTCGGTTAATGTGAGATCATTTCTCTGCCTCTGATTTTAATTTCCATCCGGTAGGGACCTGTCATCTTAGGTTTTTGATACTAGCGTAGGGCCTACAAGAATCATGACCTTAAAAAAAAATCAAGATAGGATGTAGACTTTTTCATGACATAAGGCAACAAATATAACATAAAACCTGGACGTTCATAAAACTAATTTTGCCCGCTGTTGGACAGGGAGCTTAAGCCGCAAGAACAATAGAGTTCAACATTACTGGTTAATACGAGCTTGGGCGTTTTGTTTTCCACCATGGCAGACACAGACAAAGCAGGGGTGGGTATTTCATTTACACAATGAGTTGTAGGCACTATTAAGATGGCTCCGGTCTTACTGTTGACTTAACTACAACCAACGTTCTATTCAGTTGAAATTTCCTAATGGTATTTTTTAGATATCCATAATTTCTAGTTAATGATGTCTTATTTAATTCCACGATAGTGATTTTTCTGACATTGATTTATGTGGATGTGATTTGAATTCCCCAAGGGATCGATGACCTATAGAAATGCAAAGAAATTGATTGCATGCTTTTGAAAATCGTTTTCAGGGCTTTTCTTGCCAGTGGATTGTGTAGAATATATTGCCGGGCTGTTGTCTTCTGTTCACCATGGCTTCTTCTGGTAGGTAAACGATTTGGGAAAATTGAAATTGTGATGGGCTTATGGTTTTAGAATAAGAGCTGGCTTCTTAAGTCTTAGCCATTAATTTGGTACCTCTGTTTTGGTTTTATAAAAAATGTATTTTATAAATCAGAGGATAATTAAAGAAGAAAAATGGCTATCATGTGAAAGTACTGAGAGCTTATAATTGTTTCATTATTAGACGATTTCTCTTGCTCTGAAGCAAAATGTGGAGTTTTGCACAAGTCTTTCTTTTGTTCGTGACAGTGATTGTCAAATACTGATATTTCAGAATGGTATTTATTAACCAGAAAATGCTGAACTTTGGTTTTTTTGGGACAGGGTATTTACATAATAATTTCTTGCTTGCAAACTCAGCTACATTAGCAGCCCTAATTCTATTCATTACATTGATTTGGCTTTTAGAAAATTATAGAACCGTTTATTAGAATAGGAAAAGGCTATTTTTCTGAATACATTATAAATGTGACCAAACCCAGATATCCAGGTGAAGGAACTGGAGAAGCGTGCTTCAGGCCAGGCTTTCGAGCTGATCCTCAGCCCTCGATCAAAAGAATCCGTCCCAGAATTCCCCCTTTCCCCTCCGAAGAAGAAGGATCTTTCCCTGGAGGAAATTCAGAAGAAATTAGAAGCTGCAGAAGAGAGACGCAAGGTAAACATCACAATCCACAGAACATGGTATTTATTAATGTGGCCAATCAGTTTTATTTCTATAACAGGAGGAAAACAGAATTGTAGCTAGACAGTGGTTATACTTACGAGCAATTATGTAAGGCCAGTGGCTGGAAGAAAACAACCATCATTTATTGAGCTCCTGTTATACACCAACTTCTTTACTTATATTTTTCTCTTTTAATACAATGACTCTAAAAGGGTAGGTGATAGATACCAAGCTTAGAAAACGGTCTTGAGAATGTTGTCATTTCCTAAGTCAATATAGCCAGTGAGTATTAGAGCCAGAATTCAAGCCTCGGTCTATCTGAAACCAGAGTTCATGCTTCTCATGCTTTTTCTTTGAAACGGAATTGTTGGTGGATAACTCTTTTTCTGTCTTTGTAAATTGAGGGTTTCTTTTGATTTGTGTGTGTGCCTGTGTAGTGTTTTGTTTTGTTTTGTTTTTTTCTTGAGAACTATACAATAAAAACGTCAGCCCTGGCTGGTTTGGCTCAGTGGATAGAGCATCCGCCTGAGGATTGAAGGGTCCCGTGTTCAATTACCGACCGGTCAGGGCACATGCCCAGGTTTTAGGCTCAGTCCCCAGTGGGGGGCGTGTGGGAGGCAGCTGATCCATGATTCTCTCTCATCATTGATGTTTCTGTCTCTTCCCTCTCCCTTCCTCTCTGAAATCAATACAAAAAAAGAAAGAGAGAAAGAGAGAAAAAGAAAAACCATTTTAAATTGCTAATAATGTGATATTGTTGCTCAGCTGGCAATCTGGTATGTGGCACCTTTTCTCTTATGTAAGCTATTCTATTGAAAGTAGATATCTGTAAAAATAACTAATCAGAAAAGTCAGTAAACATTAATATGCTTGTTATAGAAAAATTGGGAAATCCAGAAGTTTATAAATATGAAATTGAGTATTTATTATCTTAGTTCCTAGAAATAACCATTAACATGTTGGAATATTTCCTTCCATTCAACATTATTCTATTAATTGAGCTTAATTGAGAATTTTACATAAATTCTCATTTAGTCCCCCTCACCAATAACCCTGATTGGGGTGAATGGGTTTAATTTTGAAATTAGGGAAACTAAGTCAGAAAAAGGGAAAGTAATAACCTGCCCCCATCAACACAACAAGTGCAGTTTAAGTCCAATACATGTAAGCACACACGTCCACACATAGGCCCCTTTATAAGCTTCTGTAGCACGTGCTGTGCACTTTTCAGTGCCACAGTTGTATGCATGTACACTGGCCCACTGTCAGCACTGCGAAGCCTTTCCCCAGGAAGATGGCAGTGTGTGCAGTGATGCATCGCCTCCTACCTGCTCTCCTCTGTCGTTTTTGTTCATGGAAGAAATGCAGCTTAAAGCTGGACAGAGAAGCATTGAGAAACCCACCGTGGCCCTGTAGCCATTAGCCTGTGCTTTACAGAGGGACTGGCCAAATGTAGGGAAACTCCTGTCTGACTGGGATCTTGCAAACGAGAATTAACAGAACCAGTGGCAGATGCTCTAGTTTTCCTGCAAGTCAGTGCTTCCAAACACATCGAAGTCTGTTTGGTAACAAGCTCTTCCGAGTCTGCTGGAGGAGGCACACCATGATAATCAAGCTCCAGGGGTCTGGAAGTCAGTGCGGCTTCCACAGAGGAAAGCTAGTAAGCTTTTCTTTGAGACAGAAATCCTTCTGGCTTAAATAGTAACCTGGAGGCTTAAAATTTCTGTCATTCATGTGTTTTATCTGTATGGTTACACTTTTTGTAATGAGCTCATTTTCTTTGGATAGCCTTTGAGGTTAAATAAAATTCTTTATAATAAAGTTCCATTTTTAAGTGCATCTCATTCAAGTCATCTTGATACCATTAAGCTGTAAACCTTAGAAGGATTTCCTTAAGGAGTAATTGGGTAAGATTCTCTGAGCAAACAGTTTTCCAGAGTAAACACGAGTGCTAGAAGATGATTTTCATAATATCTAGATGCAGAGAATTCAGGGCCTGGCTTCAGAATGACCTAAAGAGGTCTCCTAATCTGCCTTTAGTCCCATGAAGCTGAGGTCTTGAAGCAGCTGGCTGAGAAACGAGAGCACGAGAAAGAAGTGCTTCAGAAAGCCATCGAAGAGAACAACAACTTCAGTAAAATGGCCGAGGAGAAGCTGACCCACAAAATGGAAGCCAACAAGGAGAACCGAGAGGCACAGATGGCTGCCAAGCTGGAGCGTTTGCGAGAGAAGGTGGGTGTCTCCGCCTTGAAGGAGGTTGAAGCTTCATGTACCAGTGAACGGGCTTCCACTGACGGCCTTGATCAAAGGTGTTAGGCATCTTCGTCACCAGTTTGGGGGCTTAACATGTTAAATAGAGGTGTCCTACGCTGGTGCCATTTTGGTGCTCAGCCCATCTGGTTTTCCAGATGACCTAATAAATTCATGCTTCTTTACCAAAAAATAAATAAAAACATAAATGAGAAGTATCTTATCTATAATAATAAAAGCATAATATGCTAATTAGACCAGACGTCCTTCTGGCTATCCTAGAAGAAGCCGGGGCTGTGAGGGGCTGCCAGAGGGAAGCCGGTGCCAGCAGCCAGGGGAAGAAAGGCCTACTCTTGCATGAATTTCATGCATTGGGACTCTAGTTTTAAAATAAGATGGAATAGCCCTGGCCGGTTTGGGTCAGTGGATAGAGCATCAGCTTGAGGACTGAAGGGTCCCAGGTTCGATTCCGGTCAAGGGCAACATGCCTGAATTGCGGTCTCAATCCCAAGTAGGGGGCATACGAAAGGTGGCCAATCAATGATTCTCTCTCATCATTGATGTTTCTCTCTCCCCCTCTCCCTTCCTCTATGAAATAAAAATACATATTTTAAAAAATGAAATCAATAAAAAAAAATAAGATGGAATATTCAACAATTTCTAGCAAAAGTGCACTCTCTTTGGAAGAACAGTAGGAGGCTCAATCGTTAGATTCCTTGGGTGATCCAGGAAGCTTGAAGATTATGTCTCAGAACTCTTAATTACGTGATTCACATGCTGTAATTATATAGTAGTCCTCCCTCATCTGCGTGGCTGTGTTCCAAGACCCCCAATGGATGCCTAAAACCACGCATAGTAGCAAACCCTGTGTGTAGACACTGTTTCTCCCCTGTGTATACTTGCCTGTGATAAAGTTTATGGCTTCTCTTTGGCATATCCAAATTGCCAGCGTTACTACTATTGTATTTTCAGGTCATTAAGTAAAAGAAGGGTTACGTGATACTGTAATATCATATAATCATAGATACTGTAATATCGTGACAATTGATTAGATAACTGAGACAGCTACTAAATGACTTAACCTGCAGGAAGTACAGTGAATACTCTGGGCAAAGGGATGATTTTATCCCAGCAGGACGAGTGAGACAGCGTGAGAATTCATCATGCCATTCAGAACGATATATAATTTAAAACTTTATGAAATGTTTATTTCTGGAGTTTTCCATTTAATATTTGCATACTGCAGTTGCCCGCAGTTAACTGAAACCATGAAAAGCACAACAGGAAATGGGTGACTGCTATATTTATAATATTATTACTTATATAATAAATGTACTGGCACTGTGTTGGGCCTCTTCAGGAGGCATGACTTGGCAGGCTGCTTTATTTGAGTGGTGACATGCACTGTTTCTTCACAGGACAAGCACATCGAAGAAGTGCGGAAGAACAAAGAGTCCAAAGACCCTGCTGACGAGACTGAAGCCGACTAATTTGTTTTGAGAACTGATTCTTCTCCCCCTCCCCTTCCTAAATATCCAAAGACTGTACTGGCCAGTGTCATTTTATTTTTTGCCCTCCTGACAAATATTCTAGAAGCTGATGTAGGACCATAGGTAGATCCATACTGTATGATGTTGTTTTAGGGGTTAAAGGGGAGAAACTGAAAGTGTTTTACTCTTTTTCTAAAGTGTTGAGGTCTTTCTAATGTAGCTATTTTTCTTGTTGTACCTTTTCTACTTCAGTACACTTGGTGTGCTGGGTCAATGGCTAGTACTGTTTTGGCTCTGTGAAAACATGTTTGTGAAAAGAGTATGTAGTGGCTTCTTTTAAATTGTTAGATGCTGAATATCTGTTCACTTTTAAATCCCAATTCTGTCCCGATCTTACCAGATGCTACTGTACTTGAATGGTTAATAAAACTGCACAGCGCTGTAAGTGGCAGTGACTTATTTTGACCCAGGTAATGCCCCGTGATAGAGACCTTCCTAGCTTCTGTGTGTGTTGCCTGGGGCCTTTGGGCTGGTGGGAATACCCATCCTGCAAGTTCTCTGCCCTGAGACTTTTGCCCCAGAGTTGTTTGTATTGTCTTCTTCCACAATCGTCACTTTGTTGTCATGCTGTGGCCCAGATCAGCTGTTACATAGTCTTTCTGATGTTTATTTGCAAACAAGTGTTTTTTTGTTTCTGTGTCCCTGTTAAGAAGGCAGACTTCAAGCCACAAATGATGTTTCTAGAGAACAGTTGAGAGGAAATCTTAAGGTCCTAGTTAAAGGTATTTGACAGTTTGCTTTGTGTTACAGTTTGGGATGGGGTTCATATTAACCGTTTCCTGCTATGAAACCTATGACTCAAGAATAGGAATATTCATAAAATTTTCTGTGCCCCTGTAGCAACTCCTGTGACATGACTAAAGGCAACTGCATTCCTGGGAGCAGCATTGACTTGGGTAGTTAAGACTGGCGGTTAATTCAGAGCTCTGCCTCTCAGTTCAGCGAAAGCCTTTGGCAGCTTTCCCAGGGTATTTGGGAAAGAGCCTTAATTCCATATGATTATTTGCTTCTCAGCCATCTGTGTACAAGTTCTTGGGGCCAGCACCTATGGTGAGGAGGGCTACTACTGCAGTCAGGTCTGCATGCCTCTGCGAGTGCTCTGCAGCTCTGCCTTTATCTTGAGGAGGGTTTTACCAAACTTGAAAGGATACCAGCCTCTCTCAGTCTTCCTTTATGTTAGGGTTAAGTGAGTTTGTATATGGAAAGAGAGCACGCTTAGAACTACTTAGTACACATTAGCACGACACATAAAAAAATACTATTTTTTTCCAGAGGCCAGTGAGTGAAGCTAAGTTTATACTTGGAATTAGAAATGCTTATGCAGCTTTTGTGTACCTTGAACTGACATGTTTTCTTAGACCAAATTGATCAATTATAGGAATTCAAAATAAAAATGGATTTAAAGAGTTATGGCCATGCAGAGCCACAAGGAACAAGATCAAGTGTAAGTTTAGTAACATTGGATTCAGACAATGTGTAAATAGAGGTTAAGGTGAGGCTGTGTGCAGGAACTCGGATCCTCAGTCTCTGGCACTTAGTAGGTGTTAGAAGTTTGCGTGGGTGAGATGGTGGAATCTTTAAAACAAATTCCGAGTAGCTGGGTTACCAAGATGGCCCAAAGGCAGAAATTCAGAGTAATGATACAAGGTGTCCATAGATGGCAGTAAGCTGTCGTTTATATAGGACTCAGAAGGAAAGAGCGCTTCGGGAAAGGCAAGAAAGGACCAAGCTGGATCCTCTTAGTTACGAGCAGCCGCGGTGGCCCTGGCAGTATCAGAAAGTGGTCCTCTGCTCCCACCTCATGACAGTGATGTCAGCCTGAAGGGTGTGCATCTTACCCACAAAGTCAGAGCCCTGCCTTTCTGTTTCACTCTGACCTTGGAAAGACACTTGGTCCTGGGCCTAGTTTCCTCCTGGATAAAATAGAAGGTTGAAGCTAGGTTAGTTAACTTAACTACCTTCCACTCCAAAATTCTTTGTATATAATTTGGAAGGAAGGTGGAATGGTGGGTGCCCAGGGGTTCTCTCCTGGCCTGAGTGTGCGTCTCTCCCAGCAGGGCCTCTCCGAGGAGCACACTGCACTCCCTTTGGTTTGAGTGGAAGATAAGGCTTGTCCCTTCTTCCTGAAACTTTTGAACATGGTGGGAAAGCACTTGAACATGGGGATTGTGTGGCCTCGGGTGGAAAAGAGGTTTGAGGGAAGTGAAGAAGCCCTTAAGTCTACACTTAACAGACACCTAGAATGTGGACCACATTTGGACTACATGCTAGCAATGGAGAGATGAAATGGGGTCCCAGCGTATTCATGTGCTGCGGGCAGGGCGAGAGTTTACAGCACTTGGCTAAGAACACTGTTCTGGACCCTGTACTCGTACTAGCCAAAGTGCATTGGTGGTTTGGTGGTGGGGTAACCTATTCTGAAGAAGAGAGGTTTCGGCCCCCACCCACCAGACCTTTATGACAGTGTTCCTCTCTACTCTGGGTGCTGTTTTCCCAGTGGAGAGTTCTGGTTTCCAGGGATGTTTTAGTGCCCGTTGTACATCTGTCCTTCCAGGTACAATTTGGCTACGTAACTATGTAATGCAGTTGTGTGGGTCCCTGTTAAACATTCACTTAGGAGTAACATGAAGGTGAAGGCCTGGCTCCTCAGAGAAGAGCTCCCCCTTTAGGCAGGAGGTACTTTAGGTGCCCTGAAGATCTCCAAATCCAAGACTGGTCCTGGGTCCTCTACCTGGTTAGATTGCAGACCTCTGAGGTCAGGGGCCATTCAGGATTCCCCACTGAGCTGAACACCAAAGCCCCAGAAACATCGCTGCTACTTAAGTCTCCCGCCACCTCCTCGCTGTTCTCTCAGGTCAAACAGAAGCTCCACAGCGTCCCTGCGCCTGAGGCCTCTGCCAGCAGAAGCTGGTATTGTGCACCGAAAGGGCCAGGGAGGGTGTTCTGACTTGTTTTGTGCACACCCAGATTTTGAAAATTTAACTGAAGGATTTGATGAGCTCCAAAAGGGAGGGGCTCTGGCCCATAGCAGGAAAGGCCCAGCCTTCCAGTGTGGTCAAGAGTGGCACCTTCCCTGCGCTTGGGCACCAAGGCCAATGAGGACAAGCGCCAACGGGACAAGTGGACTGTGAAGTGGATCCAAGTGAAGCTACAGGTGGGAGATGAGCCAGATTCCCGTGGCCACAGCAGAAGGGTGGGTGTGAGGGGCATTAACTCTTGTGGGTGCAGGTGGCCTCGGGCCCAGGCTTCCAACCTGTGGCTTTCCGCTCCTCCTACTGGCAAGAAGCCCCAGTATCCCTGAGATTGGGGCAGGCCTTGGTTGGGCCCCAGCAAAGCTAGACACCCCCTTTACGTGCTCTCACAGCTCTCTACAGCATTGTAATTCAGTATTTATATACTCGATTGCATACTTACCACCAAAAGCCTAGTTTCCTTCCGTTACCATACATTTAACCCCTTTTACCCAATTTACCCTTACCCCATCCCCTCCTAATATTCAAAGGAAACTCCATACTGTTTTCCAGAGTGACTACATTAATTTACATCCCAATGGTGCCTGAAGGCTCCCTTCACATTCTCTCCAGCACTTTTATTGCTTATCTTTTTGATAATAGCCATTCTAATGTGTGAGGTGGTGTATCATTGTGGTTTTGATTTGCATTTCCCTAATAATTAGTGATGTTGAGCATCTTTTCACATGCATGTTGGCCTTCTGTATGTCTTCCTTGGAAACATGTCTATTCACACCCTCTGCCATTTAAAAATCAGATAGTTTTTGTTGTTGTTGAATTGTATAAGTTCTTTATATATTGTGGATATGAATTCCTTATGGTAGGTATCATTTGCAAAAATCTCTCATTCAGTAGGTTGCCTTCTCGTTCTGATGGTTTCCTTTGCTGTGCAGAAGCTTTTGAGTTTGATGTAATCCCATTTGTTTATTTTTGCTTTTGTTTCTCTTGCCTTTGGAGTCAAATTCACAAAAACACCACTGAGACCAAGGTCCAGAAGCTTAGTGCCTATGTTTTCTTCTATGCATTGTTTCAGGGCTTATGTTCACATCTTTCGTCCATATGGAGTTAATTTTTGCGTATGTTGTCAAATAACAGTCGTTTTATTCTTTTGCATGTGTCTTTCCAATTCTCCTAACACCATTTACTGAAGAGACTTTCCCCATTGTATATTCTTGGCTCCTTTGTCATAGTTAGTTGCCCATATATGTGTGAGTTTATTTCTGGGTTCTCAGTTCTATTCCTGTGTATCTTTTTCTGCCAATACTATACTGTTTCGACTACTACAGCTTTGTAGTATAGTTTGAAATCAGGGAGTGTGATTCCTCCAGATTTCCCCCTCCCCCCCAGGATTGCTTTGACTATTTGGGGTCTTTTTGTCAAACCCAATCTTGCCGCCCCTCGCGTATCACAAATGAATGAACTATTATGCAATTACTTGCTTCAAGTGTGTCTCCCTAGCTAGACCAAAGGGTCCCCAGAACCGGGGACTGTGCCTACACATTCACCACTGGACCTGGCACATGGTGGGAGGTTGAGAAATACGTATCCAATTAAATGTTCGAGTGGGTGAGTGATTCCTGTGGTCCACCTCTAGGCACTTGCTTTGCCCTCGGTCTTTGTGGACCTCATGGGGAGTCAACCCGGTTTCCTAAAGCAAAGGATAACTCTGCTCTGGCTTTGCAGACTTGCCTCGCAGGTGCCCAGTCCTAGCTGGCAACCTAGATCCAAAGGCACAAACCGGTGGCCTGCAGGCAGAGTCAGTCCACAGGCATGCGGTGTTCAGCTCCTGTTGTCTTTTACATTTCTGAATTAGCTGATCATGAATTCCTCTTGGAAATCTAATTCAGGCTTATCTTGAAAAACCAGAAGATCTCGCAACACAGGCCTCACATTCCTACTTGGACACAATCAGTAGGCGTTGGGCAACTGCTGCCCCCTTGCGGTAGGATGTGCACTCTACAGCTCTCCATTCCTCTGTTCTTTAGGGACTGTGGGCACCTCCCTGCTGTAGGCCTAGGGTGTGCAGTAACTGACATAGATGACAGCCACTTCATCAGTCAAGCTATTTTTTAGGTCCAAAGTCAGTAGAAAAGATATAATAAACAGTCAACAGTGTAATAAGTGACTCTCCTCCCTCTGACATCCCCCAACTCCTCTTCCACAGACACGCTGCACCTCTGTGAACTACAATCATTGGCACCTCTCATAGGCCAGACACCACCTGGCACCAGAGTCACATGGCACGTTTACAGAATTCAGAGACTCGGGACCCTCATCTCACCTTTGAAGGTAGAATTTCTAAAATTGGAAGATAGGTGTCATAATTTTATTGATTTTAGAGAGAAAGGAAGGGGGAGGGATAGACAGAAACATCGATGAGAAAGAACACCGATCAGCTGCCTCCTGCACACACACACACACCCCCTCCCCACTGGGGATTGAGCCCATAGTCTGGGCATGTGCCCTGACTGGGAATCGACTTGGGGACCTCTTGGTTCCTGGGTCAATGCTCAACCACTGAGCAGCACTGGCTGGGCAATTTATTTTGTAGGTCTTTTTATTTTTTAAAGCCAACAGTGTTTTCCGTTGCACAGCCAGGCAGAGACTACTGTACTCAAGATGTGATGTCCCAAACCCAATTCCTGCTCTTCAGTCCCCCACAGTCTGGTGGAGTCGGCCCCGTAGCTCCAACCATCCGCTTAGAGTTAGTTGTGCAGACGGTGTGCTGCACGGGGCACCCAGCCAAGGCCTGAAATCTGCTCATCCCCTTGAACCAAGGCACATGGTAACAGTTCCCCACCCCCTGGAGAAGCAGGCACTGCCTTCAAATCATATCCACCATTCCATGCAAATACAGGCAGATATGGGCTGTGAGGTGGGGGCACAGACAGGCTCCTCACCCTGCAGGCCCAGAAGGACTTCCTGTAGGAGGTGACGCTTGGGCCACGGTTGGGTTATAAGCAAAGAAGGCACACCTTTACCAGGTACTTCTCCCTCCCAGTTCACCCACTCCACAACTCCCCACAATTGTCAGGGGCAGTTGACGGGGACACTGACAAAGTACAAGAAAGCCTGGGAGATGGACGGTCTAGGGTGGAAAGAGGGGTCCAGCCTCATGGGAACAAGTGTGTCCGCCTGAGGCTGCGTGGCATCCCAGAGCATCTGCCTGGAGGAACAGAGATGCAGGAGAACTGTGACTTCTGGAAAGTCCTCTTGGGCTCTGTAAAGCCAGGGCCCACCTGCCGGCAGCCTGACTCAGTGCAATCACAGCGCAGTCTTTGGACTGCGGCCGGCCCCACAAATTCACTGGTCTGCAAGGAGGCAAGTATAGAAACTGAAAGTAAGCATTTGGAAACTTAGAATCTGTTGAATACGATTAAAGGCTAGTATTTTGAATCATTTTTTTTTTAAGCGAACATATCCTCCAGGTTTTATTGTCACATAAGAAGACAAAGTAGGAAGCTTAGAACTGGCTCAATGGGCCCTTTTTCTTCCTGTGTCCCCCCGCTCACAATGCTCGCATCTCTTAGTAGCCAGCGTTCCCTTAGGTCTGTGGTTGGGCTCACCGCATTCAGGCCTCAGCATAATCTTCTTTGTACTTTTAGGTTTTTTGCAGAAAGTCATCTTAGTCTGCCCACCACAGCCGCTCCGCTTCCTGTCACAACACAGCTTTCCCTGTGGAGAGAGGACGCGCGCCCTTGTTCTGTGCTGGTTGCTCTGTGGCCTTGGTGCTTGCCACACTTCCTCCAGGAAGTCGGCTGATTGAAGGAACATTCACATTTTTGCAAGAGCACCATGGGCACTGAAAGCTGCATCTTTTAATTTCATCAAAAAGTTGCTGTTGTAAAATATACATAACAAAAGGAGCCATTTTCACCTTTGTAAGGGTCGATTCAGTGGCATTAAGTACCTTCACAATGTTGTGTAACCATTACTACAATCTACTATAAGTAATTTTTACAAAACTATAATTCCTAGCGGATTAGAAACGTTTTAAATTTAGTTTGAGAAGCACTGGCCTAAATCTTGACCTGTGGGCTTCCCAAAGCCTCAAAGATTTGGGGGGAATAGGCACCTCGTTGAAGGTCTTGCTATATTGTTTGGCTTCATTTCCTCAAACTGTTGAGTTGAGATTTGCCCCAGAGAGTGGTGTGGGCTGGGAAGTGGAGGGATGGGCACCACCCTGGAGGGCAGGGCAGGAGGCATTGCATCGCTCGGGGCTGCAGCAGGTGGTGGCCTCCTGCAGCATGAGGGCGGATGAGAGGCTGCAGGGTGTTCTGGCAGGCTTTCCTCTGACTCAGCCCTGGATGGGTTAGTCGGCAATTCCAAGAATGTCAGCTTCAGCTGGTGTCTACCCTCCCCGTTTAGAGAAAGAACGTGAGTCCAGAGAGAAAGGACTTGTCCAACACTACAGCCAGTTAGTGGCAATCCCACGCCCAGGCCTTTCCATTTCCAGGCAGAAGCAGGTCAGTTTTTGGGGTCACATACAATGGGATTCAAGATCCAGCTCCATTAGCTAGCTCTTTGAGGGGGCCTTGGGCATCTACACCCTCATCTGAGAAAAGGGGACAGTCCCTCCAGGCTGAAAAGAATGGAGCCTGTGCTGGCTTTAATGAAGCGCCTAGCACAGGGCCTGGCGTGCAGGGGATGGGCAGGACAAGTCTCTCTCTTATGGCGGACGTGTTCTGAGTGCTTACTATTTGCTGTGCGCTGTCTATGCATTCTATTTTGTATTTTTTTTAAAGAAGCATGTGTCTATCGTTTCACTTAAAAAATTTTTTTAAATTTCAGAGAGGAAGGGAGAGGGAGAGAGCGATGAAAACATCAATGATGAGAGAGATGCATTGATTGGTTGTCTCCCGCACACCCCACATTGGCTGTCGAGCCCACAACCTGGACATGTGCACTGACCGGGAATCAAACCGCAACTTCCTGTTGATGCTCGACCACTGAGCCAAGCCGGACAGGCTGTATATGCATTTTACACCATCCGTGTTTATTGGGTCCTTAAAACATCTTTGTGACGTCAATACTATTCTCATCCCATTTTCCAGATGAGGGAACAGGTCCTGAGAGGTCAAGGCACGAGGCAGCAGGTGGTGTTCCTAACACCAATCCCAGCCAGTCAGGTCCCGGTCAGGCCTCAACTGACAGGTTTAATATGTCAGTGCTCACCCTGCCCTCCTGTTTTCCCCGGATGGACTCAACTCCCATCCTGGAGATGCTCCACTGGCAGAGTCACTTGGGCATCAGGGAGGAGGGTTTGGCTGTTGGTGGGAAGATGGTCACTTGTATCTCAGGTGTTATGTTCACTCCCAATCTTTTTTTCTCTCCTTTCTCTTTAGATGTCCAAGAGCTGGAAGGTCTCCTAAGGGATTACCCCCAAAAAACCTCTTCATTCATTCATTCATTCAACAAATACTGAGTCCTCCTACATGCCAGGTACAGTTCAGGCCATGGGGACAGAGCTGTGCACACAGCAGATAAGGCCCCTGTCCTCATGAGCTTACATTCTGGTTGAGGAGGCAGACAAAAAGATTATGACGAGTACAATAGAGATAATGAAAATGGGTAACAGTGCTGTACAGGGGTGCAGGTCTCTGTAGACAAGGTGGTAGGGGCAGTGTTTTCCTGGCTGAGGGAACAGCTGGTACAAAGACCTAAAGGCAGGTGCCAGCAGGTGTGAGGAAGGAGCACAAACAAGGCCCCCATGGCTAGATAAAGGTGAGCAAGGAGGGCCCAAGGTGAGCAGGCCCATGGCCCAGGACAAGGGGGTTACATTATCTTCTCTGTGTATGATGTGGAGCCTTTGGGGCTTTACAGTGGGGACAACATAATGAGATCATGTTTGGAAAGGGTGAGAATGGATGCAAGAGGAGCAGGAGTGTGGGAGGAAGGGATGAGGGTGGCTTGGACTAGAGTGGGGTCAACAGGATATAGAGACCAGCTCATACTCAAGATCTATGCCGCAGCAAAGCCACTAGGATGCTTATGAACTGGCTGTGGCCGTGGGTTCGATGACCCCGGGATTTTTCACTTGGACAGCTGAATAAATGACGATGCCATCTACTCAAATGCAGAAGCCTGCTGTCTCCGTTCTCTCCTTAATTAGAACAGAAGCTGGAAGGTTTTGTGTTTTTATTTTACTTTTAGTTTAAGTATTGATCAGTCTGACCCCTTCTCTGCCTTTTGCTCTTTTCTCATCCTCCTCTTTCTTACATGGAGACAGGATATGAGAGGCACAGCAGCCATCTTGTGATCACGAGGCTAAAAAGCCACATGATAATATGCCTGGAACTGGGAGATAAATGAAGCTCGGTCCTTGTTAATGTTGCAGAAAACCAAAGAAAAACCAAGTGATGCTTTTAGAGAAAAGGAGTGACGCTGTTTATTTACACCAGTGGACTCAGGGAATAACTTTCCAAATCTGAGTAAAGTAACATGCAGAGGGCTTCTCTTTTATGTCTTCCTGGGGTCTTTGTCCCGCAAATATGGATTATGTGTCCAGTCTTTTTTGAGGGTCTTGCAAGAAGTCCCCCAGGTATTGGGGGGTCTCCAGGCCATATCTGATGGTCTGGCCTGACTCCATCGTTAATAACCCTCCCTCTGGAGCAGTGCATGGTTCACATTTTTATGGCCTCTCTAACGGGTTCTGCAAGACCAGTTTCTGGGAAAGAGGTATGACTTAATTATAGATTATCAAGAATGTACACGGGGCTTGCTGGCATGGATTCAGATTGCTAGTTCCCTCTTCCTGCCTCCCCCCCCCCCCCCCGCCCAAATATCAGGCTTACATTGGAATTAGCCTTTTAGCCTCCTCAATAACACCACTGAGCTGACACACCAGTCTTGGATTGCCTAGTCCTTTTCTCTTTGCTTCTTCACAATACGAATGGCTTTTACTATTTGTAACGGGAAATGGAAGAGCGGAGGGAGGAGGGGATAGGACAGCTCTGGCTCCACTTTTCAAGAAGCTTTTTCTGCACTAAGTGCTAGGAACACAGGACAAGTCACAGAACAGCATACTCAGCCCGGGAGGGGGACAGGCAGTTAACAGGCATCGAGGTGTGATGGTGCTGGGAGGGTATCAGGCCAACAGAAGCACAGAGAGGGGCAACCAGGCCAGACCACAGTGGCGGGGACCAGTCAGGGAAGGCTTCTTGAAGGAGTCAACACCTGAGCTGAGTCCCAGAGGAGAAGCAGGAGTTGAGCAGGTAACAAAGCTCTGGTGGACATTTCAGACAAAGGGAGCAGCACAAAAACAGCTGGGAGAGGCAAGCTAACAGTAGGTGGGGGCGACTGGACTGTGAAGTAGGAGGGCGCAGGGAGGCACGGGGCTGGGAGGTCATGCAAGACCTTATCAGCCAGGACGGGAGTTTGGTAAGCACTGGGGAGCCCCCAAGGGCTGATGAGCAGGGTAGGTCTGGCACTCCCTACTTGATGGAATGAACACACGAGAGGAATGATGACTGTGGGGTTCCATGCACCTGTCCTGCAGGGAGGGGCTGGTTAAATGACCCCACAAGGGGAGCAGATGCCTGGACACCAGCCAACCACTTCCCTCACCACCCCCCTGCCTGGACCACACCATCACGCTCTCTCTGAAATCAATAAAAATATATTTTAAAAAAGTGGAAGGAGAAACCGCTGCACTTGTCACTCACATTGACTCTGGCATGGGCAAAGCTGGATTTAGTGGGAACGATGCCCCCAGAGTATCATCATAAATGTGGGATGGGACAGATATGTGGGTGAGGAGTGTCCTAGCCCTGGCCGGTTTGGCTCAGTGGATACAGCATCGACCTGCGAACTGAAGGGTCCTGGGTTCGATTCTGATCAAGGGCACATGCCCGGGTTGCGGTCTCAACCCCCAATAGGGAGCATGCAGGAGGCAGCCGATCAATGATTCACTCTCATCATTGATGTTTTTATCTCTCCCTCCCCCTTTCCCTCTGAAATCAATAAAAATATTTTAAATAAAGAGAAGCATCCTGAAGTGCCCCACTGAACTTGGCTGATGTGGAGAAAGAGCTGGCATCATCCTCTCCCCACAGCTGCCTGAGGAATACCCTGTTCTCTTGACCAACGCTCTGCTGGCCTCTAAGGCCAATGGAGAGGATGACCCAGGTCAGGTCTGAGACCTTCAATACCTCCCATGTGACTGCTGCCCAGGCCTGGCCTCCTTGCATGCCTCGGTTCACATCACTAGGATGCTGGTGGTGCCACCCTCGGGGCCCATTAATGAGGGTGACGTCCTGCCCACACCAGCATCTGTACACAGCTGACCCTGAGAGAGGACCCCACGGGGACCCTGACAAAAAGAGGTTCAATCCTCACCCAGCTGCAAGGGAACAGTGTGTGACGTGGAGGGGATGCTGTGCTCCGTCACTCTGGACCCAGAGCAGGAGACGCCCCTCCTGTGTCCCTGGAGAAGGGCTGTGAGCTTCTGATGGTCAGGTCTCCCCTGGCAACAAGAGAGGTCCAGATGCCCAACACATCTCCTCAAGCCCTTTCTCCTGGCCTTGGAGTCCGGTGGCATTTCATGAAACAGCTTCCATGAAACTCAGTCCCGGAGTGTGATGCTGACATCCGAAAGGACCTGTGCGTCCCACAGGACACGAATGGGATTCCAGCAGAAGCCAGGAAGACGTCGTAGCCAATGGCACAATCTCCGTCCAGCAGACGTGGGTCAGCAAGAAGCAGGAAGAGGAGCTGGGCCCATTCCCTGTCCACCACAATGCCTCTGAATGATGCAATGGCATCATGCTTGTTGCCTGAGTTCACTCACGAGTGTCATTTGCCCTGACCTCGTGAGCCTGGAGCAATCCCCCGAGAAGAAGCCTGCCCTGATATCGACAGAAACAGCAGCCCTGGGTTGTAGAGTCAGTCAGTTAATTAGTGTAAGTCAGAGCTGCCGCCCCACTGCTGGTGGACTCCGCAGCACGAAGCATCAAAGCCGAAGTCCTTACACAGAGGCCCCTGAAGGACACTCTGATCTCACCACCTTCTACTCCTCCCCTGCCACCCTCAGAACGGCAGCCAAGACCCGCGCAGGGCTTTTGTACTTGCTGTCTCCTGTGAGCGCACGTGTCTCCTTATCCGGCCAAGGCCTTTCCTGCCCCAGCGTCATGCCTGTTTCCTTCCCCTGCCTCATTTTATTCCCAGGCCTCATAGCTATTCTCTTCCCCATTAGGAGACAGGTTTCCTGTGGGCAGAGACGGAGTCTGTCCTGTCCTGTGTCCCCTGGAACAGGGCCCAGCACACGGCAGGCGGCAGGCGAGGTGCTCCGTGAATTATTTTGGAAGGAGGATGCCTGCACCCGTGTTGCACTCACTGTGTGTGACCTGGCTCTCCTGCCGTTGCCATGCCCTCATCTCCAGCTCCAAGGCACTGCGTCTCCTACCAGCTGTCAGGGAAAAGTGGAAATTTCCACTTGAAGATGGAAAAACAACTACGTTCCCTGGCTGGGCTAGAAGGACTAAGAGGAAATTTCCATGAACTGTGTCTCGCAGGGTGACAGCGTGGCCGGGGTAAGCGGGGTGGGAGGGTGGGAGGATGGGGGTGTGTGAGGTGTGGGGGTGCATGAATCTCTGCCTGCCTCCTGCCTAGACTGGGGTCAGTGTCTGCTCACCATCTGCAGATCAGGAACTCCATCTGAGCGTGTCCAGCCTGTGGGGCCTGGCGCACGCTCCACCCTGCAGCCGGAGGATCTTACATTATCATCAAGTTCAATCTCCTCCTTTTCCAGATGGAGACACTGAGGCCCAGAGAGGGGAAGCGATTTGTCCCAGGTCACACAGGAAGTCTGTGACAGACTATGGACTCAAACTCACTGCACTGCCTGGGTTTTTGCTTCTCTTCCATTCCCTCCCTCTTACCCTTCCACCCTCTTCCAACTAACCGTTCCCACATGCCACTTTGGACCAGTGCAGTGTCCCGGCCCCTGAGGAGCTCCCTGCTCTGGCACTCTAGGCTCCCTGCAGATTATGTCACTGCCACTGCCTCCCTCCCATCAGCCCTCCAGTGCTGCCTGCCCCTCCTCCCCACACCCTATACCTGCCACAAACTTTGCTACATATTTAAAAATCCCGAAGCCCAGGTTGTTCCTCATACCAATTGGACCAGAGTGTCTGGGGCGGGGCCCAGGCATCAGATTTTAAAGATCTCAGGGTGATACCATCTGCAGCAAAGTTTGGAAAGCAGTGTTTTAGCTTTAATGAATGGCGCCTCTACCTCCTGTCCCTTGGCTGCAGATCACCTGCAGATTCCGCTCCCCCCACCCCCCCCCCGCAACTCCTCCACCCCCCAATCTTTCTGAACACATGAGCCTGAGTCCAAGACAGACCTTGGCTGAGCAATCCTATCTCTTTGTGGGGAGTATGAACTTTTCCCTAATACAAAGGTTATTTCAGCTGGTCTAATTATTAAATTGACATGAGACAGGTTAACAGGAGAAAAACAAATTTAATTTTGTACATTTGGGAACCCCGCACACATGACAGGTTCCAAGAGGAAAAGTAATATGGCTTCTATACCATGCATATAATGTCTTGAGGCAAGGAATGGGGTAGGGTCTTGAGATTTCAGAGGGGAGGAGGGTAATTCACAGGACGATAATAGCCGATGAGTGGATGTTTGCTCCGACATACAGAGAAGTCATAACATTTATTTGTGGCAATAACTCTCAATTTGAGCAAGGCCTCCACTGTACACTCTTTAAGGGAGAGATGAAGGCTTCTCATGAACCCACAGGTCTTTAGCTCAAGGTAATTGTCATGCCCAAGTGTGGGTACAAAGTGGGGAGGCCTATTCTGAACCCCTTCCCCCTCCTGCTCCTGCCTCTTGCCTCTGAGCCTCCAGGCTGCTTAGATTGCCTGGTCTGACCTTTCCCCAGGTAGTTATTAAGTATTTTCTGTTGCCCTGACTGGTATGGCTCAATTAGTTGAACATCATCTCACCTAATGAGAAGTCTCTGGTTTGATTCCTGGTCAGGGTACATGCCTGGGTTGCGTTTTAGGCTCAGTTCTCAGTAGGAGGTGTGCAGGAGGCAGTAGATCTTTGGTTCTCACTCAGCAATGTTTCTCTCTCTCTCTTTCCCTTCCTCTCTCCCTCTAAAATCAATAAAACATTTTTTAAAATCCTTTCCAGAGGATATTTTTCCCAATGATTTTTAGAGAGACTGGAAGGGAGGGAGGGGAGGGGGAGAGAGAGAAACATCGGCGCGAGAGAGACACATCTATTGGCTGTCTCTCGCATGCACCTCTACCGGGTTGGAGAACCCGCATCAGGAGTTACATGCCCTTGACCGGGAATCAAAACCGAAACCTTTTGATCAAAAGGCTGATCCTCTAACCACTGAGCAAAACTAGCCAGGGCAATAAAACCATATTTTTAAAAATTTGCTGTTAATGATGGCAATAACCGCAGTCTGGCCAAGAGGCTTCTTGGCATGGAAGAAAGAAAAAGGCTTTGAGGTCAGGCAGGCTTCGACTCTAACACCAATCAGTTCTGCTTGCTGTGCTTTGTCTGTGAAGGGGGTGGGGCAGGTGAAAATGCCCACCTTGTAGTTTGTTTCCAGGATCAAATAGATGGAGAGGGCTGAGCAGCTCACAAACCAGTTGCTCTAACAGGCTGATGGTGGGGAATAGATACTGTTTCCATGGCTGGGAACTAGAACCTTAGGAAGGAAGGTGGCTGTGAATCTTCTGAAAAGGGCCCTGCCTCCTTCTAGGACAGGGCAATGGGAGAGGCGCAGAAGCAGAGGGCTGGAGGTCATAAGCGGTCAGCTAGGAAGTCTACCATTCTGCCAGAGAATGTACAGTAAGGTCCCTGGGTGGGGAGGGGTGTTCTCCCCAAGAGAGCTCCCCTGGGGACAGAGTCAGCATCTGGCTACCTGCTATACTCAGAGACACTAATGCCCAATTACAACTACTGCCGACAAAGAAATTTCTCCCCTACCTCCTCTCTGAGCTGTCAGAGGGGAGAAGCTTTAGAATGAATAGGACCTGAAAATTTTGATCACAAACAGAACTGTACTGTTTAAGACCTAAGCTATGAGACTGTGCATTACACCAAGAAGGAAAGGCACCCTGTAGGGCACTCTTCAGAGAAATTAAAGGGGCTCTGCCATCCAGCCCGTGTGGCTCAGTGGTTGAGCATTGAGCTATGAACCAGGAGGTCAGGGTTCAGTTCCCCTTCAGGGCACATGCTCACGCTGTGGGCTGGACCCCAGTGTGGGGCATGCAGGAGGCAGGCGATGGATGTTTCTGTCTCTCCCTCTCCCTTCCTCTCTGCAATCAATCAAACAACATATATAAAAGGGGCTCTGGCAAGAGAGGATCAAAGGGTAGGTTGTGTTACGAAGCCAGTCTGTGCTGGCCGCTGATGGAGCTGCTGCCGGTGTAGCCTTGGCAAAGCTTTTTATTTCTCTGGGCCTCAGTTTCCTTCGCTGTAAAATGCCTCTCTTTTCAAAGGGTCCTGCTAGGCTTTGCCAGTCAACAAAGAGATCTGAGGTCTCTCAGCTCCAAGCAGGAAAATTAAATGTGTCCTCAGTTCGAAGCCTGACACACACAAACTGGTAGGTCTTAGGAAGCAAGTCAGGCAGCGAGTCTGAAATCAAGCAGTGAGTCTGAAAAAAGATCTCTGTAGAGTGAGGAAACAAAAGCATTTAAATTTGCTCTTTAAAGATGTTAATTGCAATTTATTCTTAACAGTTTTATTGAGGCATTAACTTACACACCATAAGAGTCGTATATTTTAAATGTACAATTCAATGACTTTTAGTAAGTTTACAGACTAGTGTAGTTATCACCACAATCTAATTTTATTTTTTTAAAACATTTTAAAATATATTTTTATTGATTTCAGAGAGGAAGGAAGAGGGAGAGAGAGATAGAAACATCAACGATGGGAGAGAATCATTGACCGATTGCCTCCTGCACGCCCCCTATTGAGGATTGAGCCCGAAGCCTGGGCATGTGCCCTTGACCGGAATCAAACCCAGACCCTTCAGTCTGCAGGCCGAGTCTCTGTACTGGGCCAAACCTGTTAGGGCTAATTTTAAAACATTCAAACACCCCAGAGATCTCTCATGCCTGCTTTCACTCCTACCCCTGGCAACCACTCATCTACTTTCTGTCCTATAGATTTGCCTTTTCTGGATATTTCACATAAATGAAACCACGCAATATGTGTATTTTTTGCATGTGGCTTTTTTTTCATTGAGCATAACATTTCTGAGGTTCATCCATGTTGCAGAATGTATCAGGACTTCATTTATTTTTATGCCCAAACAATAGTCGACTATATGAATATAGCGCATTTCATTGATCTATTCATCATTGATGGATGCTTGGGTTGTTTCCACTTTGAGAGGCTGTTAGGAATAATGCTTCTCTGAACCTTTGTGTATGTCTTTGTGTGGGTGTATATTTTCAATTCTCTTTTATGGTAGATTCCTAGAAGTGGAATTTCTGGGTCATTGAACTGCGTTTAACTCTGTGAGAAACTGCCAAATTGTTTTCCAAAGTGGCTGCACCAATTTTACAGGCTCTTTCCTCACCTCCTCTACTCTCATCTCTATTCTTTTGAATTGTAACCATTCTAGTGGGTGTGCAGTTGAAACTCATTGTGGTTTTGACATGTGTTCCTATAGTGACTAATGATGCAGAGCAGCTACTTAGGTGTAGGTGTGTTCATTGGCCATTCATACAGCTTCTTTGGTGAAAAGTCTATTCAAATCCTTTGCCCATTTTAAATTAAATTGTTTATCTTTTTACTGAGTTGTAACAGTTCTTTCTATATCCTAGATCCAAGTCTTTTAGCGAATATTTGCAAATAAAAGTCGGATTTATCCTTTTTCAGTTACTTTATCAGAAATGTAAGGGTTTATTTCTGGACTCTCAATTCTGTTCCATTGACTTATACGTCTGTTCTTGTGCCAGTAACACAGTGTTTTAGTTACATAATTTGATATTATCTTTTGAAATCAGGAAGTGAAAACCCTTTACTTCTCCTTTTTCAGAATTGTTTTGACTATTTTAGGTTCCTTGCATTTTCATATACCTAAATTTTAAGATCATCCCTGGCTGGGAAGATCAGTTGGTTAAAATATCCTCCCCATATGCCAAGGTTGTAGGTTTGATCCCCGTCAGGGCACATAGAGGAAGTAACCAAATGAACACATAAATAAATGGGACAGTTGATGTTTTTCTCTTTCCCTTTCTCTCTCTCTCAAGTCAATAAAGTTTTTTAAAAAGTGATTATGTGTTTTTCCTGGAAAAGTCACACTGATCATGGTGAATGTTGAGAGTAGGGACAACATCTAATTCATCTTCCTTTTCCCAGGTCTGAGCAGAGGGCCAGGCACAAGCCTGATGCTCCGTGTGATGGCCCCTAGTGTTGGCCACCAAATATTTGCTTTCCAACATTTACCATGACCTGGGTCATGGGCATAGTCAGCAGGTAAATATCCGGTCATCATAAAGCCAGCCCCGAATGGCTTGCATGCAAAGCATATCAGCTGCTCCATCTTGCGTGGCCTACTTGGCATTAATAGGGGAAGATGGACAGTCTCCCTTCCCGGGGTAAACAGACTTCACAGTGGCTTTTATCCAGTCCACATGCTGGCTTGCCCTTGGGAATAACGCCCTGTGTGCCGGAATCACATACAGCCCGCTGTGACTGTTCCCCAGGAAGCTGTGGGTCCTGCATTAACCTAGACACACGCTTCCACCCTGCAGCATTCAAAACCATGTGTTTCACAGGAAGCAACCATAGTATTAGAAATGTGAAGTAAAAGAAAACCAAGATTCCATTTTTCACCTAGCAAATTAGCAGAGATCCAAAGGTTGGGGAACAGGCACTTTTATACATTGCTGGGGGGAATGTGAACTATAAACTAGCCCAATGTAGCAATATCTCCCAGGATTCCCTTTGAGCTGGTCATTCTGCTTCTAGGACTGCATCTTACCAACGTCCTTGCACACAGGCAAGATGATGTAGGTGCGGGGGAGGTCACTCATCACAGCGCTGTTTATAAGCAAAAACTGGAAGCTGTTTAAATGTTCATAAACAGAAGGTTGGTTAAGTAAATTATGACCCACACATACAATGGAAACTACGATAGTCATCCATAAATAAGAATGAGGAAGCCTTTTATGTGTACACAAGAATGATCTCCACGAATAGTTAGTAGACAAGGAAGGCAGCAAAGCTGAATGGTAACTACATTTATGCAAAGGAAAGGGGGTAATACATATGCATGTGGTCCCAGCAGATTGAACAAGACGGGGGGACCTGTGACTGTCGTAACAAGGAAAACAGCTTTGTCTTTTACCCCCACGGCCTGTGTAGACACTTTCTGCAGGTTGGGTCTTCCTGTCCCTTGGCTAAAACCTGGAGCAGGTCCCGTCCATCACTCTACTGGACAAGCTCAGATAAAAAAAAAAAAAGTTTCCAATTACTAAGTTGTGAAATAGTTTCAGCACTTTAATAGCATAAGAGGCACAACGTCAGACTATTCAAAGATTTTCACTCCCCATGCCTAGGCCTGCTCGACATGTAAAGACAGCTTTGCTTTCTCCCTCCATTGATCTCTGTTCCATTTATCTCTGTTGAGCACCTACTGCTCTAGTCCTGGGGATATAGCCATGGCCAATCAGGCCTGGGTTGTGGGCTCCATCCCTAGTGGGGGCGTGCAGGAAGGAGCCGATCAATGATTCTCTCTCTTCATTGATGTTTCCATTGATCTCTCTCTTCCTCTCTGAAATCAATGAAAATGCATTTAAAAAAAAAATACAAAATTAAGCCCAGTACAAAGCAGGTATTCCAAAAATGGAAGCTGAATCCAAGTAACCTTCCAAGTTTTAAATTATTATTCACTATGATAGAATATATTCCATTTTAGAGCGTACAGTCTCCATAATGTTCCTACTGGTTTTCATTTTCTTTTCTTTTTTTAAAAAATATATTTTATTGATTTTGTACAGAGAGGAAGGGAGAGGGATAGAGAGTTAGAAACATCAATGAGAGAGAAACATCAATCAGCTGCCTCTTGCACACCTCCCACTGGGGGAGGTGCCCGCAACCAAGGTACATGCCCTTGACCGGAATCGAACCTGGGACCCTTCAGTCCGCAGGCCAACCCTCCATCCACTGAGCCAAACCGGTCAGGGCTGGTTCATTTTTTATACTCTATCTTTTCTAAATAATTTGATTTTCTATCACACTTTTCCTATCCCCGTGAGTAATGGAGATTTAACAAATTTCTATGGGTTTGTCTAAACCTGTTGAAGTAGAGACCTGTTGCATCCTATCATACTATAATTATACATTTTATTATAGTAAAGAAATATATATTCCTCCAGTACATTCAGTTGACAAAGAATCTTCATATCCATTTTTTAAAAATAAATTTTATTGATTTTTTACAAAGAGGAAGGGAGAGGGATAGAGAGTTAGAAACATCGATGAGAGAGAAATATCAATCAGCTGCCTCCTGCACACCTCCTACTGGGGATGTGCCCGCAACCAAGGTACATGCCCTTGACCGGAATTGAATCTGGGACCCTTCAGTCCGCAGGCTGACCCTCCATCCACTGAGCCAAACCGGTCAGGGCCATATCCACTTTTTATTTAATACTCTTAACCCAGTGAGGTTGGTATTATCTCCAGTGTTTTTAATCCTCCCCTGAGGATATTTTTTTTTTTAATTGATTTTCAGAGAGAGAGGAAAGGAGAGAGAAAGAGAGAAGAGATAAACATGGATTGGCTGCCTTCTGTATGCACCCTAACCAGGGAACAAACCTACATAGACCCAGGTATGTGCCTGGACTGTGAATGGAACCCGCAGGCTTTCCTGGTAGGGAGAACGCTAGAACCAACTGAGCCACTTGGCCAGGGCAGTATTATCTCCATTTTACAGGTAATAAAACTGAGGCCCAGAGAGAACAGGAGACTTGCCCAAGGTCACTGGCGAGTTAGGGATAGGGTAAGGACTTGGATCCTTCAGGCTGTGTGCTCCCAAGGTGGAGTGGGGTGTCTCCTCACTCTGCCTGGCCCAAGTCTTTGCACAGCTGAGGACTGGACAATGCCTGCCAGTTAATGAGACATTGACGGAGGGCCTACTATGTGTAGGGATCCCTCACCCTTTAGGTGCGCCCACTCCTGGGAGATGTACACTTAACACTAGGGAGTATTTTGTGGCTGTTTTAATACAGCTCCAACGAAGTGGCTGGGGTTGGGCAGGTCTGGAGACGCTGCCCAAAGACAGGGCTTTAGGGGGGCACCTGAATAAGGCCGGGGTGCAGAGGGGGGTGGAGCCCCAGGCACAGAGGAGGATGGGGAAGGCTGGCCTGTCCCAGGCAGAAGTAGTTTGAGGAGCGGTGGGGGGTGCACGGCTGTCCTGAGCTCTAGCTGGGAACCGGGTCCTGCTCCTGCGGCAACTGGCTCCCTCCGGACCAAGTCCACAAGGCCCAGACCCCAGAGCTGCAGGTTCCAGGCCGCGGGCAGGGGGGCCGCTCAGGGGAGCCTCCGCGGGGCCACCGCGCCGAGCGCTGGGACTCGGGCCTCCGTCTCCCCATCTGCACCGCGACCGCGGGAACTCCTGACTCCCCGTCGGTGTGGGTGCAACTTGCGGGCGCGGGGGCGGGGCGGGCGGGCGGGGAGGGGTTCGCTGGCCCGCGCCCAGGCCTGGGCCTCCGCCCGCCGAGCCCGCTCGCTCCCGGGCCGCCGCCGCCGGGCCCTCCTCCGGCTCGGGGTGGGGCCGCCCTTTATCTGCGGCTCGCGGCCCGGCGCTCGGCCGCCTCCCCGCTCCGGCCGCCCGCGCAGGTACCCGGCCCGGGGGGCGTGGGGGGCGCGCGGGGCGCAGCCGGCGTTGCTGCGGCGCGCGGGGCGCGGGGTGCGGGCGTGGGCGGGTCCCGCGGGGGGAGCGGGAGGGGAGGCGGGACCGCGCGGCGGAGCTGCGGCTTCTCGGGGCGCCCGGGAGATGCGCCGGAGCGGCGTCCCTGCCGGGGAGGGGGAGGGGAGCATCCCGGGGGCCAGGGGGCGGGGAGAAGGGCGGCTGCCTCCACCGAGGAGGGACGTGGGGAGACGGGGGGCGGGGAGGGGCGCGAGCGGCTGGGGCGGGGAGGGGTGCGAGCAGCTGGGGCGGGGAGGGGTGCGAGCAGCTGGGGCGGGGTCCTTGCGAGCTCTGGGCGCGGGGCGCGGAGGGGCTCTTGCTCCCACGGAGCCTGCGCCCCTTGCGATGGGGAAGCCGCCCTTGGGGTCAGGAGCGCGTGGGGGTCCCGCACGCAGAGCGGGGAGGGGAAGATGGGGCCTCGCACCCCCCACAGCATGCGCCTCCAGCCCGGAGGCTTTGAGGCTCCAGAAGTTTCCCTGCGACTCCCCCCGCAGGCCCGGCCAGATGGCGGCCGGTCGCGCCAAGGCTGGGGAGCTGGGGTTTGATGGGTGCCCGAGCCGGTTGCACCCGGGTGGGCGGCCCAGCACGCGTTCCGTGGGGCTTGGGCCGCCCCTGGGCCCTTTGGGGAAGAAAGGCCTCCGCTCCCCTGCGCAGGGGCTTCTGGCTGCTTAGTGCTGCGGGGGGGCTGTGGCCAGCTCACCCAGCCGCTCTGGGTCTGCCCGCCTCCTCCCGGTTCTTCCCTGTGCCCAGAGCATTTAGGAGTCTGAGCTCCACAAGAATTCCTTGGGGTTATTTCTTTCATTCTGATGACATTGCTCAGTACAAATGGAGGCCCCAAGCACAGTTACAAGAAAATAAAAATAGTGGGTTCTGTTCAGTTTTGGAAGATATTTCTTTTAACTGCATTGGGCTGAGTTGGGGAACTGGTTTGCATGTAGGGAGGTGACCCAGTTGCTGCCAGCCAGGGATGAAAACTTGGCTTGTATCGTCAGTGGCCACCCACTGGCTGCCTGGGGGTTGACCACAGAGGATGAGAGGCAGGAGAGCTGGGCTTAGTGGTAAATGGGACGGCTGTGCTCTGCCACCCCGGAGCTGTGACACCTGCTGCTTAGATGCAGGTTGAAAGGGTTGTAAACAGCAAGTGACTGTAAATTATTAAAGTTCTTTGTAAACAGCGAGCGACTGTAAATTATTAATGCTAGTGCCTAACCTTATTAACATTTCAGGCTGTGTCATACCCTGTCATCCTTGTCAGTGTCCCGCCAGAGGGTTCACCTCTGACAACCCCAGTGTGAACTCAGGCCTGGCCTTACTGTTATTTGTACTTCATGAGTTTAAACTTTGCTTTCCATGGCAAGATAAGGTTATCTTTAAGGGAATATCCTTTGAACCTTGAACAAGGAGGGGATTGGGGTTCTGCCCACCCCCAGTCAAAAATCTGCTTATAAACTTTTGATTTCCCCCAAAACTTAACTACTAATAGCCTACTGTTTTATTTTTTACGCCTGTGTCCTTTCATCGATTCCTATTTCTTCTTTTTATGCTACCCCAACTTTTTCTTCATTTCCATTCGCCTGAAAAACCTTTCACCATCAGTCTGTGTGAGTCCTTTTTTCTGAGGTGGGTTTCCTGGAGACAGCAGATATGTGGGTCACGTTTTCTCATCCACTCAGCTACCCTGTGTCTTTTGATTGGGGCATTTAATCCATCTACGTTCAAAGTTATTATTGGCAGGTACTTGTTTGTCGCCATTTTCATTCTTTACGCCTTAGTAGCCTAGGGTTGACTGGAAGCTTTACCAATAACATAAACAGTTGATTAGCACATGTTTTTTATGTTATACGTGTTATATACTGTATTCTCGTAACAAGCTAGAGAAACAAAAATGTTATTAAGAAAAAAATGTTATTAAGGGAATCATAAGGAAAATGCATTTACGTACTGTACTTATTTATGGAAAAAGTCCTTGTATCAATGGACCTGCAAGTGCCAAACCTTATTGTTCAAGGGTCAACTGTATTTTGCATACCAGGAGGCACAAGCAGAAGTGCAATTATAACCAACAATATTCATGAATAGGTGTTTTTAAGGTAGGCTATGAAACTCCAACAGGTCAAGAAATTACTATCCTTAGGTGTTACCCTTAAACTGTTAATTAGCTGGGCTATTATTTGATGAGGGCGGTATTTTGACCGCTTTGTTCGCGTGAAAGCTCCAGGCCTGTCACACAGTAGGCCTAAAACAAAGGTTGGTGTGTCTCAGGGACTGAAGGGCCCTCTGAAGTTACCTGTGAAGTCACTCTCCTTGACATTCGGAGAAAAAGAGCCAAGAGGGGAATGGACTTGTCCAAGGTCACACGGGATCGAGGGGCCGAGCCAGGAGTAGGACCCAACAGAACCAGTGGAGCCCAGGCGGTGCCAGAGCCAACACCCCGCGCCCGTGACTGTTTTGCTCTTTTGCTTTTGCAAGAGCCTTGAGGTGGTGAATTGGGAGGAATTGGGAGGCCCTGATTAGAAGTGAGGAAAGCAGGCTCAGAGAGGCAAGTCACACCGCTGCTAAGTTCCAGTCTTGAAGCCCACTTTTTACAGGAAAATGGGGGCCTGGCTTCTTTTGAACTAGTCTGCTCAGGTGAGTGGTGGATGCCCTCCCTTGGGGCAGCAGTTCTCTCAGTCACCACTTGGGTGCCTTCTGTCTGGGCTGGATTTTCCTAGGCCCTTGGGCATTGGGTTTGCTCGGTTTGTCAGGCAGGCTGCTGTCTGCTTCATTCACCATATGCTCCAGCCCTGGTAGTGGTCCTTGTGCCTGGCGTAGAGCAGGCACTGAGTAGAACCTGTGGGATGGGTATAACCTGGCATTCTCCCCCTCCAAAGCCCATTTACTACCCCTGCTACAACCTGGTCCTCTTTTTGTCCCCAGAGGCCTTAAGGGACTCTTTGATGGTATATCTGGTGGAGAGACCCCTGAGGAACAGCGGGTGGCAAGCCTTGGTTGAGGAGCGAGGCGAGGAGATTGACCTTCAGTTTAGGAAAAGGGGAATGGGAGGGCTGAGGAGGTAGGAGGGGAGAGGTGGAAGGAGCTGCTCAGACTGATAGGAACTCCACTAGGGCCCTGAGATTTCAGTTTTGAGGCTCTGCCAACCTGAAAGCCTCCCAAACTGGCAAGACATGCCCGGCCAGGCCACATGCCTTTTGGATTACCTGCTAGCATGGGTTCCCTCCTCGGTTCTCTCCCCTACTTGCTCAGGGAGGGGGCTGCTGGGGCCGTGGGGCTGCAGCCCTTCCCTGGGGGCTGCGCCTCCCAGCCACCCCTCCCGGGCCTGTGGGCCGCATGTACGTCTTCAGGCCTCTGTGAATCCGGAGGGGTTACTCTGAATGGTCTTGGCTGAGAGCAATTTATTTAATAAGGTCAGTGTCCCAGAAGTCCAAACTCTACCCAAATTTCAAACTCTAGCCAAATTTCCCTGTCTCTAAATGCACCCTCAGAGAGAGGTAAATATTTAAAGAGACACAGTTAACTTATCTAAAGACCCCAAATCCAGGGGAACCAGCGATTGAGAACTAAAAGAGGACTGAGTTTTTTGTTTTATCAGTCTTCACCGAGGATATTTTTCCATTGGTTTTTAGAGAGAGTGGAAGAGAGAGGGAAAGACAGAGCCTGCAACCGCTATTAATAATAATTAATTACCACTACTATGAATAATTAATAACAATAGCAGCCATTTATTGAGTTCCTAAAATGTGCTAAAACTTCGTTGTAATAAATTTAATTTTTCTAGCAACCTATAAGGTAGATATTATAATTGCCATGAGGGAGCTAAGGATTAGAGAAGGTAAATCACTTGTCTTGGGTCACACAGTTACTATGTTGTGGAAACAGGAGTCAAACTTGGTTTGTCTAAATCTGAAGTCCACTCATGAGCCTTTATAGCATCTGCTTTTTATTCCTAACTTTCTTTTATTCTGAATTAGAGGCCTGGTGCTCAAAATTTGAGCACTCAGGCGGTAGGGGTGAGATGTGGGG
Source organism: Murina feae (assembly GCA_004026665.1). NCBI lineage: Eukaryota > Metazoa > Chordata > Mammalia > Chiroptera > Vespertilionidae > Murina > Murina feae. The sequence continues at coordinate 11,768 of PVJC01008297.1, read as the reverse complement.
AGGGGAGGTGGGTCCCTCAGCTCCGCCTGCACCCTCTTACAGTCCGGGAGCCCTCAGGAGATGTCCAACTGATGGCTTAGGCCTATGGCGGTCGGACATCCTTAGCGCTGGCTTCTGGCTGAGCAGCGCTTCCCCTGTGGGAGTGCACTGACCACCAGGGGGCAGCTCCTGTGTTGGGCATCTGCCCCCTGGTGATCAGTGGGTGTCATAGTGACTGGTTGTTCTGTTTGGTCGATTTGCATATTAGCCTTTTATTATCTAGGATAAGGGACAAAAGCCAATCAAGTTTGCCTGATATCCGTCAACCAGGCCCTGGACCCAACTTTGCCTGCCTTGCTGTGTGGTCTTGGGTAAGTCACAGCTTTTCAGCCAGGTTTTGGTTTCCCCGGATGTTTCACACAGAGGTTGATGGTGAATTTCCTTCTGCAGCTTAGGTCCATGTAGGAGGGCCAAGTTTAGCCTGGATTTGACCAATGTGGGAGTGGTGATGGGGGGAGGGGAGAGGAGTGGAGGTTGTTTTTAGCCCCACCCTCTGGTGACATCACACAAGACACCTCCAGTCCCTTGAAACCCCGCCCCTAGTGACCCTGACCTGTGGAAGTGCCACCCAGTGCTTGGCATCTGGTGAATTTGCCTAGTCCCACAGAAGTCATCAACCCCAGGCTCTAGAGAAACCCCTAGGTAAGCAGTGCAAGGGGGCCTGGAATAGGTGGGTCCTGGCAGCCTGGTGGGCACTCCTCAGAGATTGCCCTGAGGATGTACCCTCCCTCGTCCTCTGGCTGAGGTCTAAGGGAAGTAGGGCAGCAGGACCTCTGCCATCTTGGCCTGTGGGTTCTGTATTTAGGGCCCACTGTGCCTGGGGGAGGGGCAAGGCTGTGAATGAGGAGGTGGCCGTGAGCCAGGGCTTCACTGGTGCAGAGGCAGTGGGTAGCTGCTAGCTGCGGGAGACAGTTTCTAGAAGCCTAAGAGAATAATTTACAGGAAGGGACTTGGTTGCCTGCTTTAGACCAGTGTTTTCCAAAGCAGTTCTGTGGGAGGCAGGTAGGTGTGACAGGAGGCAGGGCAGCAGCAGAGTGGCTAAGAGTCTGTGCTCTGCAGTCGGAGAGCTGGACCCAATCCTGGCTCCAGCTCTCTCTGTGTGTCTCTGTGTAACTTTGGGTAAGAAGCTAACCTCCGAATTTCACGATCCTGAACGACAAAGTGGCATATTAATATTTACCTTACAGGCTAGTTATGGGAATTAATTGCAACAAGGTTGTAAAGAGTAATCATAAACACTATGTTTCAGCTATCTTTATAATATCATTATTACTGAGAAAGGAATTCTCGGTCACATTAGCTCGGCAAATGTAGGTTCAATAACAAAACGAAGCAGGCTTCTTTACTGCTGGACTTCTCAGAGCCTTTTTAAAAAAAAAAATATATATATATATATATATTATTTATTTTTTACAGAAAAGAAGGGAGAGGGATAGAGAGTTAGAAACATCAACTCAGCTGCCTCCTACACACCCCCTACAACCAAGGTACATGCCCCTGACTGGAATCAAACCTGGGACCCTTTGATCCACAGGCCCATGCTCTATCCACCAAGCCAAACCAGTCAGGGCACTTCTCAGAGCCTTTAATATGCTGTGATGCCTGGGGAAGTTCTAAGAGTGAGGTAGGAAGCATTTGATTGACATAATGGATCACAGAGACCCAGGAACTTGGGAGGCCACCGTAGCATGGCAGCCTTTCCTGGTCTCTGCCCTGGTGTTGGGATGGAACCCTTGCTGGATTGGGCAACTCGGAAAGGCCGCTCTGCCTCTGGGCTCTGGTTTCCTCACAAAGGAGCTGCGTGAGATGCTTTCAGAGGCCTTTTTGGCTCCCTGAGGTTCTGAGTTGGAAGAAAAAGTTGTAGACGAGGATGGAGGCCAGATTGTTGAGGCAGTAGCCACTCTCCTGAGGAGAAGATCCAGTATTGGTTCCCCAACCAGCAAGGCGGGACAGGGGTTTTCATGTTTGGGATGGCACTGGTCCCATTCATTAGTCCTTCAGCAAGTTCTGCTTCCCAAACCTGCTCTATCTGGGGGATAGGAAGTGCGGGAGTGCTGGACTCTCCTGTTGTAGCATCTCTCGTGCGGTAGAGTAATGACTTCTTTCACACCCGTCTCCCCACTGGACTAGGAAAGGCTACAGACCAGAGCGACTTCAGAAGTGTCATGTGGGAGGAGCTTACAGATGCAGATTAGGCTGGGGGCGGGGAGGAGGGGTGAGGAGACGTGCGGGCTGCCTGGACCATTTGCTGGTGGTAGAGAATATGAATGGTCTTCCTGCCCAGGTCTCCTTGCCTCGCAGTGCAAGAGTAGTTCTAATGAAATCTGATGCAAAGGGAGTAGTAATAAATCTGATTTATTTATCTGATGGACAGAAAACCTGGATGCTGAGTTTAGTAAGCTTGTGGGAGGAAACTTACTTGATGGAGGGGAGTTGTCTGGCAGGTGCTAGTTTTCCACAGATATTTGATTTAATGAACGACATGCTGAATAATGATAGCCTGAATAAAGTAACTGGTACCGGCAAATGCTGTTAAAAAACTATAGCATGTAGCCCTAACCGGTTTGGCTCAGTGGATAGAGCGTCAGCCTGCGGACTCAAGGGTCCCAGGTTCGATTCCGGCCAAGGGCATGTACCTTGGTTGCAGGCACATCCCCAGTTGGGGGTGTGCAGGAGGCAGCTGATCGATGTTTCTCTCTCATCAATGTTCTAACTCTCCTTCTCCCTCTCTGAAAATATATTTAAAAAAACTATAGCATGTAATTATGAAATGATTAATAGCATTTGCCACCTTATCTTGCAAAGAGCAGTTTAGGGTTGAGTGTCAACCGATGAACCAGGAGGTCACAGTTAGATTCCTGGTCAGGGCATAAGCCTAGGCTTTGAGCTTGATTCCCCAGTGTGAGGCATGCCAGAGGCAGCCGATCAATGATTCTCTCTCATCACTGATGTTTCTTTCTCTCCCTCTCCCTTCTTCTCTGAAATCAATAAAAATATATTAAATAAAAGATTGGAAACAGGATTTAGATTGTACCTCTGCTGCTTCCTAGCTAGGTCGTGGATAATAGGGTACTTAACTTCTCTGTGCCTCAGTTTCCTTATCTGAAAAGTGGGATAGTATCAACTTCACAGGGTATTATGAAGTATAAATGAGTCCATCAAAATGCTTAAAACAGTGTCTGGCACATTTCAAGTATAGCGTAAGCATTTGCTATGATTTGTTTTCCTTTCTATAATCTCTACCATATCGTGGAGTTCCTGAGGGTAGAGCTCAAATCCCTTTTCACTTTGCCCTCCCCTGGATCCAGCACAGGACCTGAAGCTGGAGAAGAACTCAGTGTTTGCTGAATGAATGAATGAATGAATGAATGAATGAATGAGTTTTAAATGCTAAATTGTATAACCCATTGTAAGTTTCTCACAGGGGAAAATGGGCAGGGGGCAGTAAGGAGGAGTTCTGGGGGTGGCAGCTTGTGGAGAGAAAGGAAGTTGCTGTGACATTTGGGTTAGATGGGAATTGAGGGGGAGAGCAGGTCATAAAGTCTTGAAGGCTAGGGTATGGGGTTAGATTAGATTTTTTTTTTTTTTTTTTGAATTGGCAACCATGGCTGGGATGGAAGGGCAGGAAGAGGGAACTCTTGAGTGGGGGTGTGGCTGAGGGAAAGGGCTGTTTTTATAAGGATAAAGTTCCTGGAAGTTTCAGCAAAAAAGTGGCTTTTTTGTTGGGTCTCAAAGGTTATGAAGTACTATCAGAATACAGTTAGTTGTTCTTTGACCCAACAAACACTGAGTGTCAGCTACCTGCTAAGCCCCAGGGGTTCACAAAATAATGAGACAAACTGCCCAGCCTCAATGAGCTCACATTAGCAATTTTAATACCCATGAGAAATGTTATATGGTCAAAGGATATGTATCTGATAGTAGGAACTCACGTGGAGAGGTCATCATCTAAGGTTCAGGGGGCCAGGGAAAGTATCATAGACGAAATGGGTTTTGAGGGATGAATATGAGTTTGCCAGATAAGCAAGATGAGGCAAATATCTCAGGTGGAGGGAACAGCTTATGCAAACTTATACATATGTAACAGGCCCAGGAGGTTGGTGAGGCTGTGGCTGGGCTTGAATACATTGTGGTTGAGCAATACTAGGCTGGAAATGACAGCAGGAACTAGATCATGTAGGGTAATGGAGCGTCAGTAGGAGACTAAAGGGGCTAAAAATAGAGGCAGCTGGTCTGTTAGCAAGGTCATTGTCACCACCAGGTGAGCACTGATGGCAGCCTAAACACAGGAGAAAACAGTGGGGCTCTTGTGTGGAGCTTGGACTCAAAGGAAGTGGCTGAGGTAGTGAGCCTTATCGGTGAATGCATTCCTCAAACATTTATTGAGCACCTATTAAGTGCCAGGCACTGTTCTAGGCATTTGGGACACATCAGGGAGCAGGAAAATCATGAATCAGAGCTGAGCTCTCCTTTCTTCTGCAATGCAGCGTAGGCTAAGGGTGCGGGCAGGAGGGAATAAGAACTACGCATGGGGGTGAAGACACCAGCCCCTGACTTTGCTCTGGTCCCTTTCCCAGCTCCCTTCCCAGGCCACAGCCATGGCCACCTTGGTGGCCCAGAAGCTTATCCACCTGCTGCCCAGTTTGCGTCAGGCCCACCAGGAGCCTCAGTCATCTGTGCAGCCAGAGCCTGTCTTCACCGTAGACCGAGCCAAGGTGCCACCCCTCTACTGGAAGCCGTACATCTATGTGGGTTACCGGCCGTTGCATCAGACCTGGCGCTTCTACTTCCGCACGCTGTTCCAGCAGCACAACGAGGCGGTGAACGTCTGGACCCACCTGCTGGCGGCCCTGGTGCTGCTGCTGCGGCTGGCCATTTTTGTGGGGACCGTGGACTTCTGGGGAGACCCCCATGCACTGCCCCTCTTCATCATTGTCCTCGCCTCCTTCACCTACCTCTTCCTCAGTGCCTTGGCTCACCTCCTGCAGGCCAAGTCCGAGTTCTGGCATTACAGCTTCTTCTTTCTGGACTATGTGGGTGTGGCTGTGTACCAATTTGGCAGTGCCCTGGCACACTTCTACTATGCCATTGAGCCTGCCTGGCATGCCCAGGTGCAGGCCATTTTCCTGCCCATGGCCGCCTTTCTCGCCTGGCTTTCCTGCACTGGCTCATGCTACAACAAGTACATCCAGAAGCCCGGCCTGCTGGGCCGCACGTGCCAGGAAGTGCCCTCAGCGCTGGCTTACGCACTGGACATCAGCCCGGTGGCGCACCGCATCCTGGTGTCCCCCAACCCTGCCACTGACGACCTTGCTCTTCTCTACCACAAGTGCCAGGTCGTCTTCTTCCTGCTGGCTGCTGCTTTCTTCTCGGCCCTCATGCCTGAGCGATGGTTTCCTGGCAGCTGCCACTTCTTTGGGCAGGGCCACCAGCTCTTCCACGTCTTCTTGGTGTTCTGCACTCTGGCTCAGCTGGAGGCTGTGGCGCTGGACTATGAGGCCCGGCGGCCCATCTATGAGCCGCTGCATACCCGCTGGCCCCACAACTTCTCCGGCCTCTTCCTGCTCACCGTGGGCAGCAGTGTCCTCACCGCATTCCTTCTGAGCCAGCTGGTACGGCGCAAACTCGATCAGAAGACCCAGTGAAGGGAGGTGGCAGCTGGTAGGGAGGGAGGTGGAGTGGGAGCCCAGGGGTCCGGGCTTGGCTCCATATAGGAACAAGGCCTGGTAAAGTTGTTCGTGTCTGCACTGCCGTGTCTCTGTGCGTACGCCTCAGCTACCAAGGATGGCACTGGCTAGTCCTTGGATTTAGGGATTGGCCTGGAGTTCTGGGGTCCACTCCTGGGCCTGCCCTAACTCCCTGACTTGGGAGGGGAAAGAGATAAAGATGTGGCTGCCCTGGTTTACCTCCCCTCATTGCCTCTCACTACAGGTGAGGGTGGGGGTGGGGTGGGGGTGGGGTCAGCTGGGGCCAGGACTCTGGTTTGGGGTTTCCAGATTATCTAGAGGGGGTGAAGGTGGAATTTAGGCCAGAGTTAGGTTTGAACTGCGAGGCAGAGGAGACCCCAGCAACGCCCATGGTACCAGATTTCATTGGTGGGTGGGGGAGGGGCAGGACCAAAGTGTGTGCAGGATCTTACCATTGTCTGAACCCCAGCCTGGAATTTTGGAGCTTCGGAGTCTCCAAAGGTAAACCTGTGCTGGGTGCAGGTGGGTCCCATCTAGTGTCCCCTGTCCCTCCTCAGTCACTGTCCCCTGCAGCAAGCTCACCCTCCTAGCTTTGGCCTCCATGTTCCCAATGTCCTGTTCCCAGCCATTCTCCTGGTTTCCACTGGACCCTTTGGACCAATGTAGGATCAAAGACTTTAATATTGGGATGAACTGTCAGGGGAAGCACTGAGGAGGGAATAATCAGTATGGCCTGGGGCCCTCAGGAGAAGAGGAAAGGTATTCCAGGCAGAGAGGAAAACCTGTGCAAAGACCAAGGGGTACGGAAGGAGTTCAGTGGCACTGGAGCTAGGGGCGGTCTGGACTTTCTTATGTCCTGGATGCAATAAAATTACTGTGATAACAACTGCCTCTTTGTTTTTTTGTCTCCTGTTCCAGGGAAACCCATGGGCCTGCTTTTGGTGTGGTTTTGTTTTATTTGTTTTATCTTTGCCTGAGATGGCACTGGGGCCTTGTGTATTATATGCATGTACTTTTTAATTTTTTTGGAAGGGAAGAGGGGGGGCAGTTTTATTAAGTAAAATTTAGAAGTTAAAAGAATGTTTTAAAAATATACATCATCCTGCCTTAGCCTGTTTGGCTCAGTGGATAGAGCCTTTGACTGTGGACTGAAAGATCCCGGGCTCAATTCTTGTCAAGGGCACATGCCCAGGTTGTGGGCCCGATCCCCAGTAGAGGACGTGCAGGAGGCAGCCGATGGATGATTCTCTCTCATCATTGATGTTTCTCTCTCTCCCTTTCCCTTCCTCCCTGCAGTAAATAAAAATACATAAAAAAATACACATCACCCCATTTTATAATTTGACAAAGATTTCATTTTTGGGCTTCAATCAAGGAGGATTTTATGTCAATTTTTCATGGTATTGCTATATGTTAACTTTTATAATAATACTTTCTTCAGAGTACACAGCAATATATGTACAGTGAAGGAAAATTAGAAAGTTACAGGTAAGAAAACTCCCTAACTGCCCAATATATAACATCTATGAAGATTGTGGTTAGGAATGGAAGGACGGTGGGATGCCATCATTTTTGCAAGTCTGAGGCTTTCACAAATGTTACTTCACTTGATCTCTAAAACCCACAGTAAGCCACGAAAGGCAGAACTGAAAGCTAGTTCTTGGCTCCAAATTTTTAGTTTTCATTTTAACATTTTCTAAATTCTCTCCTATAGTGGCTTCACAGTCAAGGTTTGATTTCCTTTCTTTGAATTACAACAATAACTCATAAACTCCAGGGCATGTTAACCATTTATGGGTATGGTTGTAGACCCCAGATTTGGAGCCCGTGGATCTGAGCCTCAACTCCACTCTTCCTTTTTGAGACAAAGAAAACCCTGGGTGCTGGGGTAAATATCTCTAATAAAAGGGTAATATGCTAATTAGAACGGACTTCCGTCGTTCCTGACAAGTGCGGGGCGGAGGGAAGCCGGTCCAGGCAGCTGGGGAAGGAAGGCCTACGTGTGAACGAATTTCCGTGCATCGGACCTCTAGTATTTGCAATTAAGGAAGAACAACTAACTCAGCAAAAAGAAAATGCACATTTCTTGTGGAGTCGCGAACGCATCCAACCAGCATATTTCCCGGAATACAATCCTTGAATGAAAAGAGAAGAACACGAAATCCTTCACAAAGAGAAAAGGGCTCCACGCACGAGAAAAGGGGTTGCGGTCGCCGACTCTCCATTCGGCATGGGGCGGGGCTTAATAAGGGGCGGGGTCTACGAAGGGGCGGAGCCTGGGCCGCCGGAGCGGACGCTGGGGGCGGTGCCTGCGTCTGGACGGCGACGTAGCTCCGCCCCCAGAGGTGGCGCGAGATGCGAACGTTGGCGGTGGCTGTGGTGCCGGTTCTGAGGCGGCGGGAGCGCGACCCGGCGGGAGGCCAGCGGGGCCTGCCCAGCCGCCATGAAGCGCTCGGGCCCCGAGGAGGAGGCCTGCGGCGTGTGGCTGGACGCGGCGGCGCTGAAGAGGCGGAGAGCGCAGGTGGGAAGGTGGGGAGCGAGAGGGTGTTTGGGGGACCGGGAGGTGATGAAGGTAAAGTCAGGGCCGAGAGGGAACAGCTTCGGGAATTCCAAGGCGGGAGGGGTGGAGTCTGCGGAAAGGTGAAGAATGGAGGGCGAGGGCGGGAGGAAGGCAGGCTGGAGGGGCACGGAGAGGCTGGGCCCGCAGGTTTCCAGGTGCGGGGCGGCTCCTCAGGAGCTCGGAGCCCTGCGAGGCGGCAGGAGAGGCTGAAGAGGGGAGCAAAGAGGGATGAGGGGGCACTTGCAATAGTGTCAGTATTAAAAATGAAAGAAAAAGAAAAGAAAAGGCTGAAGTATTGGGAAGCTCTCCTTCTGAGTCGCCGCCAGCTTGCAGGCGGTCTACCTGAGGGAACCTGGAACTTTGGGGGGAAAGAATGGAGAAGACGGGCAGGGGCGCCGGCCCAGTGTGCATGGAGCGCCCACCGGGTGCCGGACTCCGTGTTAAATACCGAACAGGCGTCGTGCGTGCCGTCGCCGTCGCCCGGTGCGAGCGGGGAGGCTGAGGCGGTGACTCCCCCGGGGCGCCCACCCACCTAGGAAGGTCGGAAACCCCACCCAGGTTTGCCACATATTCGAGATTCTGTGTTGGTCATTACAAAGGAACAAAAGTGTGAGGTGATCTTTAATGCTTATTGAGCGTTTTATGCCGGACATGGTGCTAAGTGTTTCAGACATGTTATCTTGTTTGGTGCACCTTTTTTTTAAAAAAAATGTTTTATTGATTTTTTTTTTTTAACAGAGAGGAAGGGAGAGGGATAGAGAGTTAGAAACATCGATCAGCCGCCTCCTGCAACCCTCCCCCCCCCCCCCACTGGGGATGTGCCGAAACCAGGGTACATGCCCTTGACCGGAATCGAACCTGGGACCCTTGAGTCCGCAGGCCGACGCTCTATCCACTGAGCCACACCGGTCAGGGCTTGGTGCACCTTTATATGGCACCCATTTTATACATGAAAACTGAGGCTCAAACCTCACTGAAGGCAAGATTCCTGCTCTAAAGTGGGAAGAAAAGAGGTGCGCGTTGCTGAAGTGTCCCATGTCTTATTAATGGTAGATGCTCACAAAAACACAGTGTTGTGGATACTGCCGTTATCTTTTTTTAAAGATGAAAAAAATCAAGGTTTAGGTTAAGAAATATCCCCACGTAAGCGGGGGTTCCAGCCCGGTTCTTACTGCTGCAGAGGCCAGTGCTCTTACTCTCTACGAGGCAGGATATAGGCCCAGGTGAGTGGTTTCAAGGGAAATGTAATTTTGGAGGCGAGAGAGATGATCATGATTTGGAATTAACAAGGAAGATTTAGCTGAGCAGGTCGAAAGGGACTTGAGATTAGCCCAGTGTGCTGAATTTGGACAGTCTGGATAATAGTCTCAAAACCAGGTGGTTAACCTAATCTAAATCATGAATGGCAGTCTTTTCTTTGGGTGGCTACAGCTCGCTTGAGTAAAACCAATTGAGTATTGTTAAAAAAACAAATGCAAACCTCTTAAAGACAGACTGGCGGGTGTTGCTCAGTGGTTGGGTGTGGACCTATGAGCCAGGAGGTCACATTTCAATTCTCCCATCTGGGCACATGTCTGGATTGCATGCCTAGGTTTGGGCTGGATCCCCAGTAGGGGTTGTGTAGGAGATAGATGATTCTCGTCATTGGTGTTTCTCTTCCCCACTCCCTTCCTCTCTCAGAATTCAGTACAAACGAAAAAGCCCAGCCGGCGTGGCTCAGTGGTTGGGTGTGGACCTATGAACCAGGAGGTCGCTAGTTCTATTCCTGGTCCGAGCACGTGTCCCCATTGTGGGCTTGATCCCCGGTGTGGAAGGCAGCCAATCAATGATTCTCATCACTGATCTTTTTAATCTATCTCCATTCCTCCCTGAAATCAATAAAAATATATTTTAAAAAAGAGGAAAAACAAACACTAAACACATCTTACAACTAAAGCCATTTTTTTGAGAAGTAACAAGTGAGCCACCTGCTCCTTTAATTTTTTTTTAAAACTTAACGTTTTGGGGATAGGTAATACAGTCATGTGGTACATAATTTAAACTCTATAGGATATACAGTAAAGTATGTCCCTAATAGTCCTAACCGTCGTTCCCACAACTTATGTATCTTTCTACAGTTATTCTATGCATCTACAAGCAAATCATATATTCTTTCTTATAAATAGGATCATATTATTCATTGTTATGCAGTTTGCTTTTTAATTTATTGCATGTTATGGCTCATTTCAAATGCATTCATAAAGAGCTGCTCCATTCTTTTTAAAGACTATAGCATTCCATTACATTGGAACAGTACCCATTAACGAGACATTATTGCTTTAGTCTGTTCAGGTCAGGTTCTGGTGAGGACTTTCTTCTGTCTTTCAGATGGCCACATTCTCATTCTCACTGTGCTCACATGGCCTTTCCTTGGTGCATGTTGAGGGGAGAGAGGGAAAGTGGCGGAGAGAGGAGGAGAGATGGGGGTGAGAAAGAGATACAAATTGCTCTTCTCAGAGGTTGCAATTTTTACAAATTGAAGGCAAGATCCTCTGCTAGCTATAAGATTACAGTTTTGATAATCATTTTATTGAGGTGGTCTAGAAGCTGTTAAAAATTAACTTAAGATATTACAGGTTTTTTTAAAGGGAAAAAATTGAAAAAAAATTTCCAGGAATGTTAAGGTTCTTACTGTCTACCAATTTATTTTAGACATAAATACAGTCACAATTTATGATTACTTGTATTTAGAATATCATATACTCTATGTATACAATGATCCGTAAAATAAATGGCAACATGTTATATCAAAAAAAAAAAAAAAATTTAACTTGCCCTAACTGGTTTGGCTCAGTGGATAGAGCATCGGCCTGTGTACTGAAAGGTCCCAGGTTCGATTCCGGTCAAGGGCATGTACCCTGGTTGTGGGTACATCCCCAGTGGGAGGTGTGCAGGAGGCAGCTGATCAATGTTTCTCTCTCATAGATGTTTCTAACTCTCTCTATCCCTCTGCTTTCCTCTCTGTAAAAAATCCATAAAATATCCTCCTATATAATAATCCTCCTATATAATAAAGAGGGAATATGCAAATTGACCATCACTCCAGTCAATTTGCACCCACAGCTGAGTCTAGGTTCCCATAACGACCCTTAAGGAGCAATCAGCAGGGACCTGAGACTGTGTGCCCACCCACCTCTTACATGGGGCTTGACAGAGGACCTCAGGTCGTGCCTTCCACCCGCAGGGCTTGACAGGAGACCTCAGGCTGCTCCCCTCGCCCTGGCACCAGGCCAGAGGAACTCAAGCTGCACCCTCTTCCCTGGTGCCAAGCCGGGGGACCTCAGGCCATGCCCCCCGCCCTGGCCCCAGGCCAGGGGACCTGAGGCTGTGCCCCCCCACCCAGCAGGACTTGATGGGGGCCCTCGAGGTGGGCCGTCTGCCCTGGTGCTGGGCCAGGGGACCTTAGGCCATGCCCCCACCCCAGCACCAGGCCAGGGGACCTC
>PVJC01008296.1:0-48911 GCA_004026665.1 Murina feae | reverse complement strand
CAGCTGGGGGCAGGTCCCCAGTGGTGACACACACACACACACACACACACACACACACACACACACAAAAGGCGCCTGGCAGACTGGGGCCATCATAGGACATCCACTGAGGGGTCCCAGACTGTGAGAGGGCACAGGCCGGGCTGAGGGACTCCCTCCACCCCGAGTGCACAAATTTTTGTGCACCGGGCCCCTAGTAGAAAATATAAAGAAGAACCAAGTGGAATTTTAGAATTCAAAAATATAACAACAGAACTAAGGATCTCAAATAATGGGCTCAACAGCAGGAAGAAGAAAAGAGAGAAAAGAATCAGTGAGCTAGAAGATAAAACATAAAATGACTCAGACTGAACAACAATAGAAAAAACCCTGAAAACAGACCACAGAACTATAACAAAATACCTAAAACTTTCATCATTAGAGTCCCAGAAAGAGGGGATATAGAGAGCAGGGCTAAAGACGTACTTAAAATGGCAGAAATTCCCACAAATTTGGCAAAAGATATAAACCCACAGACTCAAGAAGTTGAGTGAATTCCAAAATAATAAACCCAAAGAAATTCACACCAAAACACATCATAGTCAAACTTCAAAACACTGAAGTCAGAAAATTCTTGAAAGTAGTGAGAGAGAAATGACAGGGGGAGATCAATTCAAATGCAGTGGATTTCTCATCAGAAACCATACAGGTGAGAAAAAAAGTGGCATAACATTTTTCAAATGCTGAAAGAAAAGAATTGTTAACTCAGAATATCCAGTGAAAATATCCTTCAGAAATTAAAGAGAAATCAAGACAGTCTCGTGAAGGAAAACTAAGAGAATGTGTCTCTAGCAGACCTAGCCGGAAAGGACGGCTAAAGGAAATTCTCAAAATAGAAAGAAATTTATAAAAGAAGGAACCTTGGAACATCAGGAAAAAAGAAAAAACATGAAAACAAAAACATAGGTAAATACAGCAGAATTTCTTACTCCTCTTGGGTTTTCTAAATTATGTTTGAGTATTGAAGCAACTACGTACAACACTGTCTGATGATATGTAAAGAAAATATCTAAGACAATGATATAAATGGTGAGAATAACAAGATGTATAATGAGGTAAGGTTTCTGCACCTCACTTGAACTGGTAAAATGATGACATCAGTGGACTGTGTAAGTTATGCATTTATAATGTAATACCTAAACAAATCACTAAAAAAACCTGGAACATACACTCAAAACACCATAAAAATAATGTCAGAATTCTAAAAGATGTTCAAATAACCCATAGAAAGGTAGAGAAAAGACAACAAAAATGGAAAACAGAACAATCAGAAAAAATGAAAGGGCAAGCTTGGGCTCTAATCTAAACTAATAAAAGCGAAATAGTAAAATTAACCGTTTCTCCGAGACAGGGTAAGCCAGGCCCACCAGCCAATCAGAGCGGCTGTATGCAAATTAGCCCAGCCAAGATGGCGGTGGCGGACACCCGGAGGCTTGCCTCCGGGTGTTCGCTGCCCCCATCTGTTGCCTTCCTGCAGGCCACACGGGTGGGGGACTGGAGGAGCAACCGCCCGCAGCCCCACACCTCCAGGCAGAAAGCAGCCTGGAAGTAGGTCTGTGATCGTGGGGGCTCGGACACAGAGACGTGTGTGCCCATGCCCCCGCGATCGATTTCAGGCGGCAGGGCAGCCCAGGCCCCCAGGCTGTCCTGCAGCCTGGAAGTAGATCCGTGATCGTGGGGGCTCAGGCATAGACGCCTCCGTGAGTGCCCGTGCTCCCGCGATCGATTTCAGGTGGCAGGGCAGCGGGGGCCTGGCAGAGCAAGCCAGCCCAGGCCCCAAGGCTGCCCTGCAGCCTGGAAGTAGATCTGTGATGGGGTGGGGGCACGGGCACTCAGGGAGGGATAGCCTCCCTGAGTGCCTGTGCCCCCCCCCATGGATTCTAGGCGGCTGGGAGGCCTGGGGGGTAGGGGGGTGGCTGAGGATCCGAGCCAGCTCCGCCCCTGAGTCTGAGGCCTGGAAATCGGTGCGGGGCACACAGTACACAGGGAGGTGTGCCCTCCGTGTGTGCTGTGTGCCCCAATGGATTCCATGGTCCCAAACTGTGAGAGAGCACAGGCAGGGATTAAGTACCCCCCCAACCCCTGCTGAGTGCACAAATTTTTGTGCACCGGGCCCCTAGTATATCAATAATCACATTAAATGTAAATAGTATAAATGTACTAATTAAAAGACAGGTAGGCAGAATGATTTAAAATTATGACCTAACTATAGGCTGTCTATAAGAAACTCACTTCCAATGGGAAATCTATGCAGGCTGAAAGCAAAAAGATGGAAAAAGATATCATGAAAACACTAATTGTAAGAAAACAGGAGTCCATATATATTAGTTTATATGCCACATCAATATCAGGTAAAGTATACTTTAGAGCAAATAAAATGACAAGAGAAGGGACATGATAACAAAAGGGTCAATCTATAAATAAGATTTACAATCCTACGTGTATATAAAAAAAAAAGCAACAGAGATGCAAACTATGTGAACCTAAACCTGATAGCACTGAAAGGAGAACTAGACGAATACACAATTAGAGTTGAAGACTTCAACACCCCCTCTAAATAATGGATAGAACAATTAGACCACCAGAGTGGGTGCCTGTTCTTCAAGGGGGAAATAAACGGTGGCACATCCCATCACAGTTACTCAGCAGTAAAGAAGGAAGGAACTACTGATACACACCACAACCTGGATGCCTTTCTAGAGGATTATGCTGACTTTCATTTTAAATCCCCAAATGTTATAAACTGTTTGAATCAATTTATATAATATTCTTGAAATGACAAAATTATAGAATTGGAGAACAGACTAATGGTTGCCCGGGTTTAAGGAAGGAGAGAGGGCTGCAGGAAAGTGGGTGTGGCTATATGCAAGGGCAGCACAAGAAATCCTGTGGACATGGAAATGTTCTTATGTTGCTCGTGTCAGGTCCTGGTTTTGATGTTGTGCTATAGTTTTGTGAGATACATCATGTGGTGAAACTGGGTAAAGAATCCCATATTATTTCTAACAACTGTATGTGAATTATCTCAAAATAAAAAGTTTATTTAAAAAAAAAAAACAAAGTTAGCACTGCTTTGCACAGCCTTCATAGACCTCACCCTGGGAGACAGGGCTCAACTTAAAATATGCAAAGAATCACAGATGTCTAAATAAAGGCATCTATGATATGTCCCCAGGGCAGTCTGTGTTCTTTGGGGCTCCTCCTCAATGCCAGGGAGGGCAGCCATGGCCCCTCTAACATGCTGGAGACATGTGGTAAAACATACTGACTTCCTCCCTCTGTCCTCCCTCACCTCTGTCTCTCAACTTCCTCCAATATAGAAACCCGATTTGCCCTCCAGCTTTGCCCCTATTGTTCCTTAATTTCAGGTCTCAGTATTGACCTGAAGTTATATATTTGATTGGCATTTCACTATCATCTTTCTTGCATGAGCTACACCCAGAATGCATTGATTGCCATTTTCCATTTTCATTTGTTTAACAGAGATTGGGAACAGAAAAGTATTTGAGAAACAATCTGAATGTAGGGTCCTAGATTTTTAAAATGATTTCCCCCCTTCCTTTTCAGCCGTCTCACCAATATATAATTCAATCACGAAACTTTTTACCTACTTGCTGTTATGGAATCTTTCCAAACAGCAACATTAGTTTTGCACTCATAGTTTATTGGTTTATGTAACATTTAGTTAAATTATATAATAAGAATAATATGCACAGCTGGCATAAACAGGCTGAGTTAAAAACAAATGACTCCTGGTAAGCATGCAATTCAACCAAATGGGGGAGCACAAGTGATGGCATCCTAGCCATGAAGGTTTGATGAGCCATGAGTAGAAGTCAGTATGTTTTACAAAAGAATTGATGGTGTCACTTAGGCCAGTGAGGCAGGTAAGTGCCAGTTATTTAAAGTTTTATTTTAATAATAACAGTAATAGTAAAGAACACTTATTGAGCACCTACTTTGTGCCAGGCCTCATCCTACATGCTTCTATTTGTATCTCAATTAATGATTACCCAAAGAAAGTATTATCATTCACATTTTATACATAAGGAAACTGAAATTCAATGAAGTTCAATAACTCTCTCAAATTCTCATAGTGACTAGGTGGTAAGGCTGAGTTTCTGTCCAATTCTAAAATCCATGATTTATCATTATGGTCTATTATCTCATGTATTTGTCTTCTGGATGAATGAATGGATACAGGTGATTGTGCAGAGGACAGGAAAGGGCTGGAAGTCAGGAAAGTGTCCCTTAAAGACTAGTTGACTCATTCTTAGCAGTTTCCTGAGGTGAGAAGGGATCCCAAGAAGAGGGTCGGTTGTCCTTGAGAGGCTGGGAGTGTGGGCACCTCCACTGAGAATCATGGAGGAATATTACTCCTGGTGCTGGGATACGTCAGCCCTATCTTCAGTATCTATTCCAGATTTCTGACAGCCATCATGGTTGGCCTCCCTCTAGTTCAATTCTGCCTTCTTTTAGTCCAACTGAATCTGGCTGGAATTTTTAAATCTATATTACAAAACTAGAGGCCCAGTGCATGAAATTTGTAGACTCGGGGAGGGGGTCCCTCAGCCTGGATTGTGAGAGGGTGCAGGCCAGACCAAAGGACCTCACAAGTGCACGATAGGAATGGAAAGGGATGCAGGAGGTTGGCTAGTCAGGGAGGGACCATGGGATGGCTCCAGGGCTTGTTCAGCCTATCTCACTCAGTCCTGATTGGCCAGACCCCAGCAGCAAGCTAACCTACCACTCCCTGGTGGTCAGTGCATGTCATAGTGAGCAGTTGAGTGACCTTAGCATTTCATTAGCATATTATGCTTTGATTGGTTGAATGGATGACTGGATGACCAGACACTTAGCATATTAGGCTAAGGAAAAAACAACAAAGCTACACTCTCAGTGCCTTGACTCACGACTCCAACATCCTCATAGCTGAACCACAGATGATTTCTCTTGCTTTCTGGGTCACTCTGGCCCTTAGAAGAAAAGGTCCTGCTCTCATCCTCAGCCCCTTTCTCCTTGCCCTCTTAAATCCCTTACCTGAAGCACACCTATTGGCTGAGGTTTAAGCTCAGGTTTCTTCCTCACTTGGATTCCCTTAGAGAAGGCGCTGTGCTTCCTGGTACCTCACTGTCTCCTGCTGGGTCCTCCTGTAGCCTGAAGTGGATTCCTCACTTCCTGCCAGTTGTTCCTTCTGCCTGGAATGCGTCCCCTTCTTTTTTTACTGAGCTTCTTTTTAATTTTCCTCTGAATCACAGTTCAGATGTCACCTCCTCCAAGAAGCTCCTCCAATCCCATATCTGTCTTGGGTGCCTTTCCTCTGTGTTGGGTGACTTTTTAGCTCTTAAAATACTATGCTGAAATTGACTCATATGTCTCCCGCTCTGGGCTCTGAGCTCTAAGAACCTATGTCTTATTCACTGGTATGTCCCAATGCCTAACAGTGTTTGTCATGTAGTAGGTGCTCAATGAGTGTTTACTGGATGTATTGATCAGTTCATGATTAAATCCCTTCAGGTTTGAAAGTCTAACCTACTACCCATCAAATTTCAACTACTGTAGAAGGATGGTTCTGTCTCCCTGGTTATATGTGGGGCAGAATGACTCTTATCCCCTGACCCTAGTGAATGAGTAAGTGAAGGTCACCCAGCCACCTACCCTACAATGGACTCACTCTTCATGAATTCCCAGAAATCTGGCTTCCTATTCCTATAATATTTTTCAATATTAAAAAATTCTATAGATGGACAATGCATTAGTCACAATAGACTGGCTTATTTGGGTGTAGCAACTCCCAGTCTCAGTGGTATAAGACAAGGAAGATGTATTTCTCACACCATGCATGCATATGGGGGTTCTGCTTGGCATTGCCATCTCTCAGGGATCCAAGCATGGTTTTAAGAAGTCCTGTAGTTAAAAAAAAAAAAGTTAAAATCCGTTTACATTTGCTTAACCTTCCATTTCCCAAATTATTTAACCACACAACGCTTTTTCTTATGTAACACCTATTTCTATCCTATGGGCTTCATGCTCAAAAAATACCAGTCTAAAGTGTTATAGCATAATAAACCTTTGTGGCACATCTTATAGCCAATAAAATATGAGTAAAGCAGTCTCTGCTCACATTTGTCAATATTTTTTATATTTTATTGATTTTTCACAGAGAAGAAGGGAGAGGGATAGAGAGTTAGAAACATCGATGAGAGAGAAACATCGATCAGCTGCCTCCTGCACACTCCCTGCTGGGGATGTGCCCATAACCAAGGTACATGCCCCTGACTGGAATCAAACCTGGGGCCCTTGAGTCCACAGGCCAATGCTCTCTATCCATTGAGCCAAACCGATTAGGGCTCATTTGTCAATTTTTAAAATGAGGTCAACAAATATCTGTGGAGTTCTTACTCTGTGCCAAATGTTGAGCCAGGTACAGAACTTGCTGAAATATATATGTTCTTCGCTGTCATCAAGCTTCCCTTCCAATGGGGAAGACAGACTACACCAAAAACAGCACTATTCATACAAAGTAAATGTATTCTCAAGTGCTATGTAAGAAAGGCTGTGAGAGTGCATAACAGGGTGACCTTACCTAGTCATGTTAGACTTTCCTGAAGAAGTTAATCTGCTATTTGCAAGATGAGCAGTTAGTCAGGCAAAGTGGGGATGGAGAGTAATGGTTGTAGGCAGAGATGGGAAGTATACCAGGCAGAGAAAACAGCATGTGCTAAGGCCCCGAGGCAGGAACAGAGAGGGGTCAGTAAAGTTGGAATACATTGAAAAGGGGGCAGTGAACAAAGGACCATATTATGCAGGCCTCAGGGGTCAAGTTGTCATTTTGAGTTTTATTACAAGAGCAGTGGGAGCCAATGGGTAGAGAGCTACCAATCCAGCATGGAAAATGCAGACACAGTCAGCTAAGTAATTATATGGCTTTTTTATAATAAGATATTTAATTGAAATGGCACTCTGTGCTCTACAAAATACTTTCATGTCATCATCCTACGTCCTGCTTGCAGCAACTCTCTGAGGGAACTAGTTCAAGTATTAGAACAGAGGGGGAATCTGAGGCTCAGAGGGGTAAGTGATTTGCCCAAGGACACACAGGGACCTAGCTGGAGAGCAGGCATCCACATCCTGGTCATCTCCTGCAGAGAAAGCCCTGGCTCTGCAGGTGTCGGTCCTGGAGTCTGTGTCCTTACTGGCAGGGAGCCCTTCATTGAAGGACTGTGTGGAATAGGGGTGAAGTGCTCAGACTTAGTTCAAGTCCCAGCTCAGCAACCACTTGCTAACTAGATGATCTCTAGCAAGTTATTTAACCTCTCGAGCTGTCACAATCCTTCCTTGTAAAATAGGGATAGTCACATTAACCTCATAGGATTGCTATAAAGATTAAATGAGGCAATTCAGGTGCAAGTATCTGACACGTAGTAGTAGGAACTTAACAATTATCAGTTTGATTTTTTAGATAACTAGCTCTTTTATTTTGGAATCTTGGAATATACTGAAGGTGAAAGTTAAATCCCTTCATACCAGGGTTCATCATATAAGAAATGGGTGGAGTCCTTGTGTGATGTGCAGGTGTTCAGGACGGAACAGAGGAGGAACAAGTGCTGGGTCCCTTCTCAGTAACAATGCTGACGCTCAAGGTAAAGTCTTTACAGCGGACACATCTACCTTCCAGACCGTGTGGGGGAGCTCTGCAGGTGATCATTTCCCTGGGAGCTGCGCACAGGGGAGTAATTGTCCAGGTGTTCTCGCAGGTGGATATTATACGGTGGCCTTGAGAAACACATTCAAGGAGCTGCTGGGGTAAAGACCCTGGAGAAGCAGCATTTAATGGTTTCAGAGGCCTGAGAAACATCTGTTGAAAGGCTTTCCCAGAGAGTTAGTGGGGGCTTTCGGGCAAAAGGCAGGAGCTTAGAGAATATCTGTGATTCATAGGACTCACTGAGTATCCCCGACCACTTGTGGGGCTTTTAATCCAGGGCAGGGTGGACCTTTGTGGGACCTGCCCTCCTCCCTGGGGCATGATGTCCTACTCTGAGAACTTTATATGGAAAGGACGGGCCTTGAGTTTTTCTAGCTTTGCTCTTGAAGGTGGGTCTGCTAGAAAGGGCTGGTAGGTTAAGTGTGGTCTTGGGGAAAGGTCTAATCAGTGGCTCTCAACTGTTTTTACCCTGATTTACAGCCTGAAATAAATTTTGCATAGTGACCCAGCACACAGAGCACGCACATGCGCGCGCACACACACAGTTCTTATAAGTACAACACCTACACGTATATATGTGATGCATCTTGGTACTTTATTTTCTATTTTATTCTGTTTCGTTAAATTGATTTCATGACCTGCTAATGGGTTGCCACCTGCATTTTGAGAAACATTGGTCTAATAGGTGATGGCTTGTTTCTGAAGGTGATTGAGGCAGATGTTGTTCATGAATAATGAAATTCAGATGAGCAATGCCAAAGGCTGCACAGACTTTAAATGCTCATAGCAAATCTAGAATCTAGTTTTGTGTCACCCCTAAATATAGAGGTTGGAGGTAGTAAAAACAATAACAATAAGAAAAATAACAACAGCATTTACTGAGGACCTACTGAGTGCTGAGAACTGGGCTAGGTACTTGAGTGGGATAAAAATGCCAATAGTAAATATTCCCAGCCCTTAAAAGAGTTCATAACCTAGTGGAAAAAGTGACCGGGATCATAAACGCAGACTGTAAGGGTATTTCAGGTCAATGTGGCAGACTGAGGAGGTGTAGGAAGATGTCCCTCACTAGAAATATGAACTTTATAATTATGTGTGATACGTTTAAAATACATAAATTTAACAATCAAGAAATATATAACCATATTCTAAAGCAATAAATGGAAGTCCCTACGTGCCAGGAATGAAAATAAAACTCGGATCCAAAATGCCCAGTGGGTGCTCGCTTTGGCAGCATATAAACTAAAATTGGAACCATACAGAGTTCTAGGGCATAGCCCCTGCACTAGAACGTCACGCAAATTCGTGAAGCATTCCATATTTTCATAAATGGTGATGGAAGGAGACTGGACTTTGGGTGGTGAACACACAAAACAGTGTATAAGTGATGTATTATAGAATTGTGCACTTGAAACCTATACAGTTTTATTAACCAATGTCAACCCAATAAATTCTATTAAAAATTTTTTAAAAACCAAAATGACCAGTGGGGGCTCACAAAGTGATCCATTCAGATGCCTGCTCTTGGGAGTTGGAAATCTGAACTGAGAGCCAGAGCCTGGGATGCAACTAGAGACACATTGATGGCAGTACGAAGGAGAAGGCCAGTGGGTTCAGCTTCCAGGGACAGAGCTGCCTTGGCTTTTCCCCTTCCCATGCCCGGATGTGGGATTCTTCTAGGTATTCTCAGTAAACATCTCTGTGCTCCAGCAGCTCAGGTTACTTTCTGCCATTTGCAGCATTATTCGCATGGCTTGGTTAAAGAAGGAATCTCCTTTTCGTTAGGAAGAGTCTCCTAGCAATTCATACATGTGCCGACATAGAAGCTCTGGTTCATTGTGGCCTAAGGGCTCCAATACGATGCAGGTCTATCCATTCCAGAACAGGAACTGTATCTGCCTGGCATCCACCGAGTAGGATGCTTTTGTCTCATCCCAGGAGCAGTAGCTGGAAGGCTGTGACCTAGGTTTTCCCTGCCCAGCAGGCAGCTCATCCTTCCAGTTACACCAGAGGCATCAGATGCACCAAAGTGTCCATTAATAGTGCCAGGCAACCAGTAAACTGCTCCAGGATCTAAAATGTGTTGAAAGAACTAAGCAGGGAATCAGGGCAAGAAGCAATAATGTCATACATTGTGCATCCTGGAGTTGCATCGGAGGTCAGGTTTCTCTGAAGACACTGTTTATGCTTGATTCTGTGGAGTGGCATTCCTTGTAGCCTGTGGGTGTGCATGATGCTGCCTTCTAACTGTATTCTCCATGGACATGGCTTACCTCTTCCTGTGGGTTGTATTCAGACACCACAGATATATCTAATCACACATATATTTTTCTAGGAACCATGGCTGAATCTTGTTATATGAAGTGGGGTCCCTTATAGACCATAAGGATACTTGGTTGTGTAGCAAGGTGTCCCTGGGGCCACAGGTATACCAAGGCTGCTGGTTAGTGGCACTGCTTCTGTGCACATGGTTTACTGGAGGCCACAGTCGTACCTCATCCTGACAAGCACAGCTCCCCAATTCTTATCAAGGATATATGGGAACAGCCTCCCTTATTAAAAATAAAAGCATTACAGAAGAGTGCTAACTAAAGGTAGAAAGGGTTATAGAACTAGAAAAGTCCCCATTTTGTAACCACCGAAGTCGCAATTGATTCAGGCAATGAATGTTAAAACCTGGATACAAGCTGCTTAAGACTCTAAGCCTTAGAAAATAGGATATTCTCACCATCTCAAATCCTGCCCCCACTCCAGACAATGTGTTAATCATAAAGGGCAAAGGGTATCTTTACAATGGAGAAATTTGGATGATGCCACCTTAAAATTATCATCACCAATAATTGGAGAAACCGGTATCTTGTGCCTCCTGATATGATGCACTAGGAAGGAAACGTCACCTATGTGGTATCCCTGCCCAAAATGTTTGGCCTGAATGCAATCAGGAGGAAACAATCAGACAAATCTAGATCGAGGGACATTCTGCTGCCTGCACTTTCCAAAACTACCAAAATCATGAAAAAGAGAAAACCGAAAGTTGGAGAACTATCCTAGAATAAAGGAGATTAAAAAGGTAAAATGCAAATGGAAGGTCTTGGATGGGGGGATAAAAAGGACACCATTGGGACAATTGAGGGGTTTTTAACATGTACTCAGAGATTAGGCAAATATTTAATTTCCTGAATCCAGATGAATGTCCTTGTTCTTAAGAGATAAATACCGAAGTATTTAGGGGTTAAGTGTCATTTGTGTCAGCAACTAACACACAAGGGTTTCAGAAAGAGAAGGAGAGAGAAATCAAATTGCAAATTGCTAATCTGTGTCAAGGTACATGAGTGTTTGTCACAACAATGAACTTTTCTGCAAGTTTAACATTTTTCAAAAAGAACCCCAAAACATTTGCAGAAAAGAAATCATTTCAAATATTTCTAATGAAATACGTAATGGATCTAGTCAATGGTAGTAATGGCTGTTAAAACCATTAAGTGAAAAGCTGATGAAGGGAAAAAAAACTGAAAGGGAACTTTATAATGATATACCTGACTGGTAGCTATTGAACCCACTAATTAATCTTAATATTATAAAAAGAAAAAGTGACAAGAAATTGTGTGGTCCTGATGTGATGCAGAATCTATAGGAAGTTCACAGCATCTATAAAATACAATTGCCCCAAAACATCAAGCCAAAAGCCATGCACTCTAGAATCTACCAATTTAAAGGGACAGAAAAACATGTCCCTTTAAGAAAAAAAAGATCCAGAATGAAGGAAATTCCATAGGGCAAGTCACCCATAGTTTCTTCAACAATTAAATTTCAAGAAAAGAAAGTGTAATGTATGGAATAAAAGAAACTTAAGAGCCACAATGGCCACATACAGTGCATGGACCTGGGTTAGAAACTGATTCAGGGAAATTTGAATACTGAATGGATATTTGATGAGATAAGAAGTTATTGTTAATTTTTATTTAGGTGAGATAATGGGGTTGTGGTTATGTCGAAAGGTTTTAGAAATGCATACTGAAATATTTATGGGTGAACTGACTCATAATCCAGATAATCCAGGGGAGGGAGCAGGGGGATAGATGAAATCAGATGTGTTGATAGCTATTGAAACTGGGTGATATGTACATGTATTTAAAATATGTATATGTTTGAACCAGAATGAAGTTGTAACAAATAAGTAAACACAAGCTACTCTGAAGCAGGGGATTTCCCAGGGGTGAGGACGATGGAGCCCCTAAGCGCTAGGACACTTGCATGCACAACTCCGGAGACCAGGTTCTGTGACGCAGGTCTAATTTTATTGAGGAAGTACAGAGTATTTATAGGTGGAGGTGGCCAATCATGGAACATCATCTTAGGGAGCCAATGAGTGTAAAGGTTGGGGTACTGTGTACGTGGCTCTGGGAGGGGCTCAGGTGGGCGTTGCCATCTTCCTGGTGTGCCAGAAAGATCTGAACTGCTGGAGTGTGCTCACAGCACTACACCGAGACAAAACTTCCTGTGCTCTACCTACACCACTCCAATAGTTTCCCAATGTATCCTCCTGAAAGAGGCTCCTCAGTGCTAGGAAGAATGGCTGTCCCCTCACCAGTCGCACAGGTGGGGTCAGGGAGAGAACTGCAGGAGGTTGACTCGAGGCCAACATGGCGCTAATTCTCTCTCTAGTGGAGCACTGGGAGGCTGTCTTTTGTTTTGTTTTTAAACCACTCTGTTGAGTAAGAAAAACAAAATATTATTTCTGGGCAGCTCACTGCCTCAATCTAGGTTAAGGAATGGGGTTTGCAAAGGCTGGTGGGGTGGACCCAAGGTGGAGGGAGGGAGGAGGTGAAATTAGATGTCTCTTTTTTGTGAGGCTGAATTGAGGTTGAGGTCTGAGGTCAGAGGTCAAGGGTGGGGCTGGAGGGATGAGCGCATCATTAAGGGGTGTTCTGTGGAGACCTAATGAGCTTCTAGAGCAGCCTCTCCTGACCTTCGTGCCTTCATCCTGGTGCTTCAGGTCCCCTGGGTGGAGACAGAGGTTGTGACCCATCCCTCCCCACTCTGGTCCTCATGCAGCCCCATCTCCAAGTCCTTCTTTCCCTCTGGTCCGCATCTACTCCCTCCATCCTGAAGCTCCCTCCTCACCTCCATTCTTTATTCCCTGTCTCCACCCTATCAGACACTCCGGTTCAGGGTCCAAGAGAAGGACAGCTTTTATGTGGCTTGTAAAATTCTATTATATCTGTATTCAAAACCTAGCAGCTGAGAAACACTGGTAATAGGCGTGTTATTAAGCGTGTAAATACACATCCACTCCAGGGCCTCCAAGGGGCGGGGGCGGATTCTCAGCCCTGTTGTCTCCCCTGCATGTAAGTCCCTGCCCACCTGGCCTCCTCCCCAGACTTGGCCCTTACATGGAGGCCCAGGCCGCCTCCAGTCTCCAACCACCGTTGTAGTCTTAGTCCTAGTCCTGTAAAACCCAGACTCTTGGAGAAAGGGGGCGGGGGGGAAGAGGGCCAAAGAAAAAAAACATTAGGAAAAAAACTCCCACCCAGAGAGCATTCTTTCTGCAGCACTCAGGAAAAAGGATGTCTCACAGGGGACGGGAAGGCGAAATTTTTTCACATCCAAATGGATTGCAATTTCCCTCCATTTAGCACCTGAAGGTAATTAGCTCGAAGAGACTGCCGAGTGCGAAACACGTTCACGGAACATTAACTCTCACACATTCTCCAGTTGCAGGGAATTAATAGGAAAGATTAAAGTTTAAAGAGAGCAAAATGCCATTACCTCGCCAGCCACCTCTCTCCGCGGCAGTATCCAGCCCCCGAAAACCTTCGGCCAGTGCTTGGGCCAGGGCTCGGGCCTCAGTCTCCAGCCTGGCTGGCTGGGGCATCTGGGTGTGCCCCATGCAAAGTACTAGCATGTGCTGATGTGCACACACGTGTGCAAATTAGGGCGGCTCTGACCCTTCCCAAGGCCAGGGCAGCCCCTTCCCATCACCATGAAGTTTGGGGTGAACAGGGACGGGTGTGTTCTCTTTCAGGTTTACACCTGGCATTGTTGAATGTCCAGGTCCTGGGTGGGGAGGGGGGGGCGTGTGGTGGGAAGGGCCATTAGCATAGACGTGCCCTGTGATTTTGGTGTAGAGGGTGAGGTCCGCCAAATGGCCAGCAATGGAGCGATGAAGGGTGTCACTCCCACCTCGGTGTGTATAGAAGCACTGGGATGAGGTGACAGAGGGAGTTGCCTCTACTCTTATAAGTCAGACCTGACCCACATACATATGTGTGCACACACATGCAGTCTCCCATTGTCACACGCAGATGGCCTTTGTCACTGCTTTTCTAAAAGTTTATGTAGGCTTCAAATTCTAAAGGGTTCTGTGTTGCTTCAGTATTTTAGGAAAAGATGAGAGACAGAGAGATGGAGACAGAGAGAGAGAGTTGGGGGGGGGGGAGAGAGTGTGGGAGAGAGAGAGGGGCAGAGGCAGGCAGGAGAGAGAGAGCGCGAGATGAAATTGAGACATGGAAGAATTTATTGCCCAGAAAATTCCATTCTGCTATCTGATTCAAAAAGTCCAGTCCCCCCAGCTTCGGAAAATCTATTTTCCACATTTTAATACCCTGCAGAACAGTCCTCATAACTCATCCGAGTGTGTTAAGCACAGTTTTATTAGATCTGAAACAAATTTTGGTGGGGAGATACTATAGGTCATTAACCATGGAGTAATTTTATCCTTGTTTCCCTAATGATGCCATAATGGCGAGCGAATTTCTTAACTAAAGACCAAAGAACATTTTGAAGGTCAGTTTCATCTGTGAGCTCCTTCAAGCGCTTCTCAGAGAAGATTGGAAAACTCGCCGATTTTTTGAAGAGTCATTAATAATGTGAAAGCTGAAAGCACCCTCCATTTGCGTTCCTGCTTTTTACCTTTTAATTTTATATCGTCCCCGCTCAGAGCCCCGCTCCCACTCCTTCACCCTCCTCTGGACCGCCCTCCCACCAACCCACCCGCGCTCAGAACACGGCTGCCCAGTACCAGGGACCAGGCTGGCTGCGAGGGGGCAGATGGGGCTGCAGTGGGGGAGGCAGAAGAGCGGGAGAGGCCAGAGACACCCCACCAAGATGGGGGCTCTTGCTATATTCCCAGAGAAGGCAGGCTGTGTGAGGGTGTTGTTATAGGCACAGTGTACATGTGCATGTGTGTGCATGTAAATATGCAGCGTAGGGGACTGAGGTGTGTGCTGGCTGTACATACACATGCTGGGGACCAATGGGGACTTTGTCTCTATAGGTGGGTGCCCCTATAGAAGGTAGCCTGGGAAAGGTGTCTGAAAACTAGCACAGGATCATTCCAGTGGCCTGAGCAGTGGGTCTATTGGTGGGGGGGAGGGGGCGGCTCCTAACAAGGGTGGACATACACGGAGTGCTTGAGACGATTTAAGGCATGTGTTCATGCACACACATGTATGTCCTGGGAGCAGTGAGGCCATCAAGGCAAGAGCCCAAGGCCCCTTCCCACCAGTAAATATCTAGACACTAGAGACAGTGACCATTCCCTGGCCAGCCCTCACTTCTTCACCCACTCAGCCCCTTGTTCCCCAGGTCTGGAACCACTCACCCACTCATCGTATTCACCTCTTGATCCCCAATCTCTGGCTCCTTGGACCCCCCTAGTTTCATCCTTCCCCCCTCCCGACCCCCATCACCCACCTCCTCACCCATCCGATGGCTATCATTGTGGGTGCCCAGCCGGGAGCCAAGGTGGGACAGCACTTCTGTGCGTGCGGGTTTGGGAGGAGGGGGCGGTGTGGTGACACTCCACACTCCCAGATGTGGTGGCAGCGATAATTCCAATTTTATGCCTTTGTTATGGCTTTAATCACTTTCTTTATGCGTTTTGTTCCAGCGATCAGGGAGAGACACCTGATAGGCAAAGAGGATACCAGGGGAACCATTTTTATTTGGAATGTGGTGAGAAGTCTAATTAGAATCTGAATTCTGCTGAGCCTTGAAATGGCCAGCACTTTATCCTGATCGCCTTAGATATTGTTTCGAGTCAATCATCTGTCATGTGCGGCAGGAGAGCCGCTCCCTCCACACCACCCCCCCTCCTGCTGCAGACCCTGCCTGGGCACACTGCGGGGAGGGGGAGTGCCTCCTGCTAGGGGTGCTGTTTTGTATGGCCCACTCTTCCTTGAAAGGCCCCTCTTTGCTGGGATGCTGAGCTGAACTCATAGGAGAAAGGGGCTGCGGGCAGAGGAAAGTGAGGGGACTCTATTAGAATTGGGGAATATTGGGGTGATGCCACGCTAGTCTGGGGCATCTCCTAAGTGCTCCCAGCTCTTTGACCGCCCCACCATGTCTCTGTCAATGGCCACAGGAGCACTCATTTCTTTATATCCCTCAAATTGTCTCTCCTACCTGTGAACTGTACCTCAAACGCCCCACTCCCATTGCCAGCCCCTCCCTGGCCACCATTGCCATCCATCCACTCAGCTCTATTTCTCTGATTTGCTTCACTCCAGTCTGGCCGCTGGAATGTTGTTCCTATTTGTTCTTCCTGTTTAGGACTCCTGCCATCTGTCAAGTCCCCAGAGTGGTTCTGCTTCTTCCAGAAAGCCTTCCCTGATTACCTGAACCCACAGTGAGTGAGCCCCCTGCGTGTTGGACAGTTACAACATGGGTCCCATCCTGTGGTGGCCATGACAATTGTAGGCACTCACTCCAAACAGATTCCTGGCCCGTTTATCTTTCTCCTGCCTTTAAATGGTTTCCAATTGTCACCTCTCTTTTTAACTGTGTGTGTGTGTGTCCTGAATCCTCTCAAATCCCCTTTGAACATGGCTAAATGAAAAGTAGAAATAAATACTCCTCTTCATGACAATTTCACCTCCCTGACCATGAGCTCATTTCCTCCCTGTCTCCTGCCTCTCCCACCAATTCTGACCACAATCCTAGGACCAGGCACCCAGTGGGAGCTGCACAATCATCTCCAATGTCACAGGTTTCACTGAGGCTTTCTGCCTCCTCCTTCCCCTCACTCCCAGTACATACCATTGTTGGGGGACAGTTAGTATCCAATGTCAGTCCTGTTTCTAGGAGGGAAGAGCAGACTGTGCTCTATGACCACCGCCGTGGCAGACAGCCTAGATGGTGACTCCTTGGGGGCCAGAGACCCACATATGGTCAATGGGAGTACTTCTTAGATGTTTGGAGTACTCACCCCTCAGGCCAGTAAATGCACCCCCATAAAGCAGTGCCGTCACTGATGGTCAGTGTCCCCATGAGGCTCCTGAATAGTCACTACCCTCTAGGGATTATCTGTGAAGTAGGGGTGCTTTGTGGATGGTCCAAGGGGCAGTATAGTCAGACACACCTATAGAGAGACACAGTGGGTCCCCAGAATATCCTCCCCACCCGCTCATCTCCCCATCCCCATCTGGACCCAACTTTGAATGCACCCCTGGCTCATTTGCTCTTGATGATCTCTTTCCCTGCTTGCACCTCAGTTCTCCCCAGGCCCTGCGCTCTGGGTGAACAGTAGGGAGGGCACCAACCATGGTCTGCAAATCACGGGCTGTGATTGGGAACTGGGGGTGGTTCTCTAGAGTGCCCTGCCAGGACTCTAGTCCTTTCTCTCTCCCAGCAGCCCTCATCCAGAAGGCATGGCTGTGTTGGCACCACACTGATGCTGGAGAGTGAAGAGACACAGGGAGATGGGAAGAAAGGAATTCAAAAGTGGGGAGGGAACTATTTATAGGGGAAGGGAAGACAGTGGACTCAGGAGCAAGCTTCCTAATGGGAAATTGCAATCTGCCATTAACATCTAGGTGTAAATTAATATATCAGATGGGGTGTGTGTGTGTGTGTGTGATGGAGGGTCAGTAAGTGAGAGTCTCGGGTCCCCGTCCAGAGGAAGCAGGACCCTGGCACACTTGGTCTGCCCATGCCGAAGGGTGGGAGTGCGAGCGAGGGTGGCTCATTCTCCAGCTGTTGTTCTCTCATCTACAGAGGAGTGGGGGCTGGGGGAGGCTCGGGCTCCCAGCCCAGGGAGCACATGTGCCGGGTGGGGGTGGGGGGGGGGACAGAGATGCCAAAGCTGGTAAAGGCCTGGCCTCTTCCCATTTCAGACACCCTCGAGGCACTGTCCTCTCTACATCCAGAGCTTGGCTGCAGCGCGGTAGATGAAAAGGAGTAGAAACTGTTGGATAAAAAGAAATTTGAAAAAAAAAAAAGTAAGTGAAATATTCAAACTGGAAAGTGATATTATAGAAACTGCAGCCCACGGCTCAGTGCATTCAAATTTATTCAAACTCGGCGCCTGACAGTGATGGATGCGGCAGCTTTTCCCACAATATGGAGAAGGCGCAGGGGCATTTAGGACTGCGGGTCCCCTCCGGGAGGGTGGGGGCCCACACCACCTCCCATGTCTTGCTCCTCCTGAACGGGAAGCATAGTTCTGGGTCCTGCTCCCCCTACTCTCCCAACACTCAGCCACTTCCTATAGGCCACAGTCCTGGGGTCCTGGGGACTGGATACCACCAGCTCAGATGCTTAGGGGATGGCCCAAGACAGAGGTAGCAGGCTGTGAGCCAGCGTGATCACAACACCATGGGAGAGGATGGCTACCTGTCCACGGGAGGTTAGGAGAAGAACAGCGTGGTGTGGTTCAAAGCCAAATAAATAGTGTGAACCCAATGAGCTCCCAAGCACGCTGGGGTCTCGGGTGCCAAGTCAAGGAGCAGTCGGTCTCATGGTTCCCCACTTTCCTCCCTGGCCAGGGTGGCAGCCACCTACCCAGGAGAGGGACAGAAAGAGCTCTGAGGAAACCTTGAGTCTGGGGGCTTGTGCAGTGAGTAGGTGACAGTGTTCCTGAACGTGTGCCCTGGAGTGTCCCCTGCTCCCAGCCTCCACTCCACCAGCTCTTTGCCCATGACCAGCTCCCCTCCAGCCTTCTGGCCAATAGACCCCACATCTGAGTCCAGGCTCCATCCCTTGGAATACTGGTCACTCTGGAAAACTCACTGGCCTCTTGTCTCTCTTGCCCATTATACTCTTCTGCTTTGCCCACATCTCTCACACTTCTTTGTCTCTTTCACTTCCTACAACGCCCTGAGATGTGGCTACAGTGCAAAACCCAAACTTCAGCTGGGCCCTCCTCTCTCCTACCACTTCTCAGAAGACTCATCCACTCGGCGCCTTCAGTTAACACCTCCCTGCAGGTGATGGGACCCCTGGCCTCGGATTCCATGCCTCTGTTCAGATCCAAGTCCACAATCCACACACCACAAGGCTAATATGTTGAAAAGCAAACTCATCTGTCTCTTTTAACACCAGAAACAATGTGTGATTCCCTATTTGGTAAATAGCCCTGTCGCCTACCCACATACCCTCACAAAAACGTCGGACCCCTCTAGCTTTTCACCCAGCTCATCTCTACCTTCAATCAGCTTACAAATTCAGAGATACTTCCTATGTCTCTTGCACCCACTTTTCCGTCATCATCACCACTCACCCCAGTATTGCCCTTATCACAGCTTTCCTGGATCTCATCAATCCAATCAACAAATGTTACTGAGTGACCACCATACACCAGTCTCCAGGTAAAGTATCTTCCTCCAAGCGGGGCTCTCTGCCTTTAAGTTCTACATCTCCAATTGTTCTATGCACTGCTGCCAGGTTGATGTTCCTAAAGCACAGCTCTAATCATGTCACTCTGCTGCTCAAACACCCTCAATGGCTCCCCACTGCCTACTAAATAAAGTACAAATGCCTTACTGTGATGTTCACAGCCCTTTGTGATCTGGCCCCTACCTACCCTTCTCTCAAGTCTTCCCGTTACTCTCTTCACTCATATTTGCTAGCCAAATTGAACTCTGAGTGTTTCCCCTGCACACCCCCCACCTAGCAATTTCCGACCTCTGTGCACTGATTCATGCTCCTCCTCTTTCTGGAATGGCATCGCCCTCCAGCATCCCACCTCACCTCTACCCGTCAATATTCTAACCATCCACAAGATCTGATTCAAGCCAAGCCATAGTCTGACCATTCCCTGTAAAAATGTGTAGCAAAGTGCCCGCTGGCTGTTACTATTATTGTTATCCTCACCACCACCAGATGTGGTTTCTCTTTCCTGTGGACCTTCTAGTCCTCTCTACAGCTTTCCTGGTTCCTATCAGAGCTTTCCTGATACTGATATCACCAAAACATTTGTTCTAACACTGTCCTGGACTTCTTGAGAGCCAGAACTAAGTAATGTTCATTTGTGTCCCCCTCAGCCCCTAGCCCAGGAGACTCAATAAATACTTGTTGAATAAATGAATGAATAAATGGGTGAACAAATGAACCAGTACAGCAAAACTGGCTAGGACATGGCTTTGTGACACAGACTTGGCTCTTCTGAGCCTCCTGTTCTGAATAGTGACCACCTCGCAGTTCCCTGTCATTACTCCTGGCCCTCCTGACATGTGCCCAGGTGAGCTGGGACGCACGTGTGCAGGCTGTATGACAGGTGTGTCATCCCTCTAGAGCAAGAGGAGAGTGTGGCAGAGTCCAGCCTTCCCAACTCATCAATCAAAGGGCACTTGCTGACAGGTCCTGAGTGCCGGCTCTGGGCTCCGCTGGGGTTGGGGCTACAACTGGGGAAGGAGAGTTGCCCTCTGGGGCTTCACAGTCTAGTTGCCCCTTCACTCCTGTGACTCTCAGACCAGTGACTGTAGACAGTGACGAGCATGCCAATGGGTGGGGGCACCCCCTACCCCCAAGCTGCCCTGAAATGTTACTTAGTGCGGAAGTAGTACACCTTTTGGTGTAGATCTCACTGCCCCATCCGGACTAGAGCTCCCCTGGGAGGACTGTGGCCTTCTGCAGAATTCTCCACTAGAGCCCAGACCACCTGGCTCAAAGCCGCTGAATGGCTGGGTAGATGGATGCCATGAACAGTTGACAAAATAACAAGTGAATGAGCAACTGATAAACACATGATGAACAAAGTGCTGGCGGATTGGCACAAATCACACTAGTCGGCATTTACTGAGCACTTACTAAGTGCCAGGCATTACGCTAAATCCTTCAGCTGAATTGATACATTTAATCTTCACTTCGGAGCGGGAACTGTTATGATCCCATGGAGCAGTGGTTCTCAACCTTCTGGCCCTTTAAAACAGTTCTTCATGTTGTGACCTAACCATAAAATTATTTTTGTTGCTACTTCATAACTCTAATGCTGCTACTGTTATGAGTCGTAATGTAAATATCTGATATGCAGGATGGTCTTAGGCGACCCCTTGAAAGGGTCGTTCGACTGCCAAAGGGGTGGCAACCCGCAGGTTGAGAACCGCTGCCACTGAGGAAGAGGAAACGACAGCTCAGGGGAGCGAAATAATGTGAGCGAGAGTACCCAGGTCATCGGTGACAGAACCTTGGTTCCCTGCCCTAACCTCGTCTCCATCCTTGGTGACCTCCTGGCCAGGGTCAGCTCCTCCCCACACCACCAGCACTTTGGGGGTTGGGGTGATGGAGGTAGATTAAGTGGGGTCCTGGGGAGGAGGTTCACACACGGGTGGGGAAGATGGTGAGATCCCTGTCCCTTCCCGAGCACTGAGGGGGACCTGTGGGCTCTGGATTTGACTTTTTCTTCCCGTCCCCCTTGGGGACAAGGCAGAGTTCAGAAAAGGCACAGCCAGGGAACCTCTGTTTCCCTTCACCCCTCTTCCGTCTGAGAAGGGAGTAGCAGCCTCTCCAGGAGGGTCCCCATGCTGGGGGGCGCCCCATCCCTCCCGCCCCTGCCCCCTCAGGCAAGTCCCTCAGGGCCTGGCCAGATACAAACAAGCGCGCTAAACTCCGGGAGATTTACAGCGGGCGGCTGGGCGTGCGGCCTGGCCGCCGCCGGTGAGATATCTCCAAACAGCGCACTAACCACTTTCCATTTTATACCTCACCAGCTTTATAGCATCTTAAGGATTTCTGTGCACGGCTGGCTTCCCGCCCAGGGAAAAAACCCAGCCTTGTAAATAAATACTAAATATATATGAACAGAGACGACAGCGAGAGAAGGGGAGGGGGGGTGCCGCAGGCAGGGGGGTGGGGGGAGCAGCCCAGTGCCGGCCACCAGTGCGGAGGAGGGGCAGGGACACATGGGGGTGTCCGAGACAAAGGCCACAGGGAAACAGCAGCTGACAGGAAGCGCGAGGGAAACTGAGCTCACACAGATGGAGGCAGACACAGCAAGATGGAGGCTGGGTAGAAGGGCTGGCTGCACACAGAACCTGGCCTGTGTGTGTGTGTGTGTGTGTGTGTGTGTGTAGGGAGAACTGGTTTAAACCTTGAGGAGATGGTGTGTGCAGATGCATACGTGACTATCTGCATGTGTGTGGGGGTGTGACTGGTGTGTCACCACATGCTCCAAGGGAAGAGTTTATCTGTGTGCGTGTGCACACAGATGTGGGTGCAGGTGTGTGTGTATGGGGGGAGGGTTGGTGTGGGTAGGACTGTGGCAGTTGAGCATGGGGTGGGCATGCAGGCAGGTCTGTGGCGTGGTCAGGGTGTGTGCAGAGGTTAGGGTGAGTTGGGTGAGGAGGCAGGTGAGTTCTGAGAGTGTGTGCAGCTTTGGGAGTGAGTTGGGAAGGACTGAGCAAGCCATGTGCGACATGTGCGATGCATGTGGGAGTGGGAGGGGCCTGGGGGGAGGTGAGGAGCAGGCTCAGGTAAGCCAGGATGGGCCTTCAGTGGAGTATGGGTTGGATCTGAAAGCAAGTGCCCATTTGTGTGTTGGGGTCCATCAGGGGTGGGTTTTGAGGTGCTACTAAGTGGCCAAGACTTCTCCTCTCCACCCCCCTCCCTGAGTCTTTCTAGAGGCTCTGAGACCTCTGCAACATCCACTTGGGAGCCGGTCCCTGCTGCTGACTGAAGCCCTCCTGCCACCCAGCCCCAGCTCTGAGGTCTCTGGACAGGAGCAGAGTCAAATCCTGGGAGCAGAGGGGCCACAGTCTCCCTTCTCAGGGGACCCAGCGATCCCTTTTTGTTCCCCCCTTGTCTTCGATATTAAGTATTCAAACCTCATTTACATCCTTATTTTTCAATTTGCTGCCACAGTAGTTTAATTTATTCGATATAATTTCTTTTTCTGAGGGGACATTAATCATTGCCCTGTGCTTTTGGGTGCCTGTGGGATCTCTGCGCGTGTATGTGTGTGTGCGCGCACGTGTGTATGGCATGCCTCTGTGGGGAGGGGGCGCTGTGTGGCTCTCTGAGTGTGCGTCCATGTCCATGTGTGTCTGTGCCCAAGCATGCTGGCGCCTGTGAGTGAGGTGCAGGTTTGTCTGGGATGTGAGGTGTGTGTGAGGGTGTGTGTCTTTGTGAGAGGGTTTTATGAGTGTGAGAGAGTTGGGGGTGGTGAGTAGGAGTGAGGGGGTGGGTGAGTGTGCTAGACTGACCCGGTCTTCTTCTTTAGCACCTGATCCTTCCCAGAATGTCAACAGGAGGCGAAGGGGGGGAGGGAATTGGGAGATGTGAGGCCTGGGTCACAGCAGCTCTGGGTGTTCTTGAGCTAAACAGCTGGGTTCAAGGACTTCCCCTGATACCCTCAAGGTGGGTCCTTCCATGACTCCTGCCAGTTTTTTTCCTGAGAGAATGCCCTGGACAGTTGTAGTTGAAATATTCTAGAATCCGTGGTCTCTTAAGAAAGAGATCGAGAGAAGTGAAGAAGGACACAGAGGTACAGAAAGACAGACAGAGGAGAGCGAGGCAGGCCATGGCAGGGGAAGAAAGAAAGAGGGGGAGAGACCCACAGAGAATGATGGAGGAGAGGAGCAGGAGAGGGACGCGAGCAAGCCACAGCGTCTCAGCCCATAAAGCCTCTGGAATGGGAGGAAGCGGCGAGAGAGTCTCTGGCCTCAGCTCAGGCCGCGTCATGGCTCAGTGCAGAGTGATGGGGAGGGGGGTACGCGGGGTTAGGGCTGGTTTTCCTCCAGGAGCTGAGATGAGTGAAGTGACTTGAGGGAAGCTTGTTGGAGAGAAGGGACAAGAGGAAGGGGTGAGGGGGAGAGAGGAAGAGAGAAAGACCCTCTGGGGATGTACTGCAGGGGAATGACTCCAGGAAAATTTCTGGGGAAGTTCAAGGGAAAGGAGGAAGGAAGCTCTCCAGGGCAGCCCCTCCCCACACTCAGTGCATCAGGCAAATCCCTGCCTTCCCGAGCCCGTCTTTTGGTCCTCAGTCCCAGAAGCCCTCAGTTTTTCTTCTCAGGCCCAGAGCCAGGCCTTCAGTCCCACCTTCCTGAGGCCACGTGCTGAGAGGCCCCCGCTCCCCTCTGCTGTTCTCTGAGCCATGCCTACTTCCCCCCACCACACAGGTACAATGCACACACAATAACAAGATCCAGGACCCACAGCCAAAGTGAGGAGGCTGTTGGGGACAGCAGTCAAGAGGCAGAGCGGGTGGGGGTAGCCTCCTGTGGCTGTCCCCACAGCCACCTCTAGCTGTGGGGGACTTGAGGCCCAGACCTAAGCTCCTGGGGCTCCCTTGCACCCTGTCTTCCCACTCACCCAGGACTCAGAGGCCAGGAAGGACCCGTGCTGGAAGGTGAAGGCCAACCGTGCTCAGGCTCAGGACAGCCTGGCTGGGCCCTGGGCCCTGGGCCCTGGTTTCCACTCCAAGGACTTGGATCCTTTTCAAGCCCAGATTCAAACAGCTAAGACACCAAGTTAGCCTGACCCGAATAGTGGTCCGAGGCGCAGGGTTCTCGCTCTGAAATTTTAAAAATGAAATTCTGAAAAATGGCCTGAGCATCTGAGCCTCCAAGCACCAAACTATCTGAGGTCTAGAGATTTAAATATCCCACCAAGTACCTGCGAAACCGAATGTCCCCTGGGATCCAAACATTTGACCGCATCAGTCAGGAAACTCCGAGGGGCTAGTGAGTGCCTACAGCTGGAAAGCTGAGATGGAGGGGTGAGTCTACTCTGCAATCCTTACCTGCCAGGAGTTTGGCTGGGCCAGGTCATCACACCCAGGCCCCCAGCACAGACATGGCACACAGGCGCCGCCACCCACTCAGGTCAGTGGTACCCGGGTGATCACGGCAGCGGGTCTCCGGGCAGGCAGGGAGGGGGCAAGGGGACAGGCCTGGGGCCCAGAAGAAGGTAGCGCGTTCATTTGAATAATGGGCAAAATCAAATTAATTCTACATTAAATAGTTGTGAATAAAGGGTTGAAGTCAGCAGTTTCAAACTTGTTTTCCTTAATTACTTTCCGTGTTTAATGTCATTAAGAAGATTAAAAATTCATTAACAAGAGTACTAAAGTGGCAAATCAGGAAAGCGATCACTCCAGGTTAGAAACTCCGCTGAGGCCGCACAGTGAGGCTTCTGCAGGGGGGTCTGCCCGCCCCCCAGAGAGTCGGGGACAGACACACTCACACACTGAGACACAGCAGCAAATCAACATGCATCCATCGCAGTGGTGGGCACGCACACGCCCGCACGCTTGGACATCTTCCACTCATCCAAATCCAGGACTCTGTGATTGTGGGGAGACAGTGCATTGGGGTCTGTAGCTAGTCAGGCCCCTGACTGTAGAAACCTCTCTTCTAAGAAGGAGAATTAAAGCTCAAACTTTTGTGACAGGCAATATATGGCCTTAGGAACCCAAGTCAGCCTGGAGGTCTCTGAACTCACTTTCTTGCCTCCTGGTTATCTCTCTGTCTCTCGCCCTGTCTCCTTCCCCCTCCCCTCCCACACTAAAGGGCTTTCTCAGGGCAAACCTGATCAGTTTCCTGGGAGGAGCTGCTGTCTTTGAGGCTTAATTATCCTGGAAAAGGATCCCTTTTGTCTCCTTAGCTGGAGTGGAGGGGGTGTGGGGAGAGAGGTGACTGAAGGGTGGGGAGGGGTCATGTTTCCTCCAGGGAGAGGGAGCAGGGATACAAAGGGTAACCTGGTCAGAGAGGGTGAAGCTAAAACAGCTGAGAAATGGGACCCACGTGTCCTGGGGTTCAGACCAGATTCTGACGCCCAGCCCCCATCTCACACTCACCCTCTCACCTGCCTTCATTCCCCTTCTCACTGCTGACCTCCTTCCTCTCAAATTCCAGTCGTGACTCCCCTTAACTATGAAAGGACTCCTCCTGATTCAGAACATTCTTCCCGGGGCTACCACAGCCTCTCGCCTGCCTTTCTGTCTTATTCTCTAGGCACTGAATTCAGGAGCAGGTCCCTGTGGGGGTCTAGGCCACCTTGGGTACATCTGAACCTTTGTGGCTATGGTGTGTGTCTGGGTGACTGTGTTGGTGAGTGTGTGTGAGTATCTGAGTGTCTATGTGTGTCTGACTGTGTGAGAAGAACCATAAGCTCAGCTTGGGAACACCAAGTTAATCATAAACCAATGTAACTAGATGAGCCTGTGAGATTCCATTAGAATGAGCCCTCTCACTGTGTAGATGAGAAACCCAAACTAAGAAGATGAAATTACAACCCTAGGAATAAACACAAGAGAAATAAAAACATCCCCCGCCCCCCCCAAAAACAAACAAACAAAAAAAAAACCCCCACAAAACAACGTATAGCAATATTATTCAGAATGGCCCCAACTGGAAATTACTCAATTGTCCATCAACTGATGAATGCATAAGTAAAGTGTGGCTAATCCATACCATGGAATATTATTCGGCCATAAAAAGGAATGAGGTGCTGGTTTATGCTACAACATGAATGGCTATTGAAAGCATTATGCTAAAGGAGCCACTCACAAAAACCATACACTGGATGACTCCTTTCATAAAAGTGTACAGAATAAGCAAATATACAGAGAAAGTAATAGATTCGGGATTGCTTAGGGCTAGGGGTGAGGGGCTGTTGAGGAAAGAGGAGTGACTGCTAATGGGTATAGAGTTTGGGGGGATGATTCAAATGTTCTAAACCGTCTTATGGTGATGGCTGCAGAACCCTGTGAATCTAGGAAAAACACTGACTTGTACCCTTTAACTAGATGAATTGAATGGTATGTAAATTACATCTCAATAAAGCTGTTATTTCTTTTTGAATGACGTGTCTTGCTCAAAGTCTCCCAGCAAGTAAGAGGTGGGCCTGGCACTAGAGCTTGGCCCCTGGACGCTAAACCCAGTGCTCCTCCCACGGGGCTGCAAGGCCTCACAGGTCTTGCTATAGAGACTTGAAGGCAACGTGGGGCGGTGTCCGCATAGCATCCTGGCTTTTTGGTAGGGCTGTCAAGTCTCTGTCTGTGATACCACGTCTGGTTATGTGCGTGTGGTCTCATGGATTTGTGGTCTCACAACAAGTGTGTCTTTGCATCCCTGTATCTGCCCACGGATCTCTCTATGTCGAGTGCCGTCTGGGCTCGCTGCCTGGGTTTCTGGGTCTATCTGCGTCCGTAGGTGTACGTGGGCAGCCCATGTCTCTGAATGTCAGGGCACATGTCTGGGTCCACGAGGCCATGGCACTTCAGGGGAGTCTGTGTTCATGTGCTCATGCATGGCAGTGTTTCTGCCTGTGTAATGTGTCTCAGTGGGTGCCTATGGATTTCTTAATGTGTCAGCTTGTAAGTCTGGGTTTGTGTGCCTTCGCCTCTGGGTCTCTGCCTGCAGTACGTGTCAATGCGTCTCCGCACATGTCAGCCTATGTTTGCATTCCGGGATCCACACAGATCCATCTGTGGGAGCCTGCATCTACGTAGAGGGGCCCATGGGCCTGTCCATCTGAGTCTGTGTGTCTGAAACCCTCCTTCAGGCACCAGCCCGGAAGGTGCCTGCCTCCCCACCCCCGCCTCTGACAGCCTTGGAGAGAGCAGCACAGTAAATTCATGGCTGCCTGGCTGGGAAACAGGCGGCTGCAATGGAAAGGAAGTGTGGATTTGCATATTGAATTAAAATTAAGAGCTAATTATGCAAATAAATTATGACATTTGGCAGGAGAATTTGCTTCAAGATCATTTATTACGTTCTTTTTATAACAGTGTGAGCATTTAACGGTCAAAGACAATATTTTAAGGGAAAATTAACGCAAGATTATTAACCTAAAAACAATTCCACATTAATGAGATGGTGAGCTGGTCCCCCCCACACACCTGGGCAGGTCTAGGCCGAGCCAGGGAAGGCCTTTTTCTCCTCCTCCCTCCCTTCCTTCATCGGTAGGAGGTAGGTTAGGATGGGTCCTGGGAAGGGAAAAGGGAACCTTAGGGTTTGCGTCTTCTTCAATTGGGGGTCTGCTGAGATGAAGCTCCCACCTGAGATCAGAGCTCTGGGCTGAGTTTCTGAGGCTACACAGAGGACACACCCCTCGTATGATGATGAAAAACAGTCCTGGCCTTGGGGGCCTCGTTCTAAGAGGAAACAGACCCCTGCCCTATAAATGATCCCGTAAATACCAGTTGGAATGGGACCTGAAAAGTAGGGTTTAAACAGCCTGGTTGTGTCCCACCTCTGACAGTTTCCATTCCCTCTCCTTCCCAGGTGGTAGAACCCAGAGTCCCTGATGGCCCCACCTCCCACGCCCTGGGTGCTCCAGAGTTTTTGGGTTTTAAAGTCTTCTGGATCTCATTATCTCTCAGTTTTCTCTGCAACCTTAATGTCAGCCTAGTTTTTCTTTGGGTGAGGGTGGGGAGGTTGGCAAGGAAAAGGGGGCCCTAATCTGTGTTTCCCTGGGACCCCCAACCCATCCTAGATCAAGTGGGAGTGAGCCCCAAAGGAAGAGGTAGGTGATGTCCTCCACTGGCTGACTTTTCTCTCTCCCTGTGTGTGTATGTGTGTGTGTGTGTGTGTGTGTGTGTGGTGAGGGGGGGGAGGGCGAGGTTGGCGGGGGGGGGGGGGGGGGGGGGGGGGGGGGGGGGGGGGGGGGGGGGGGGGGGAATATCTGCCCTACCTGGTCCCTGGGGTAGCTCTATGGTGTGCAGACTCTTTTAGAGCAGGCCTTTGTCTGCAGAGTGGACTCACGGAAGGGATCCCAAGGCCTCCCCATGGACTGTCCTGCTCAGTGAAAACCTTGGGTTTCCGGAAGGTCCTGATCTCATGCAAGCTCCCTGGAGGCCTGATGCTCTGGCCTGTCATTGCTTGATGTCAGTATTTGGTTTTCCCTGGGATGGCCATGGGGAGGGACACTGTTCCTCATGCTGGGTTACACCTCCAGGCCCAGCATTTTATCCGAGTTGCGCACAACTTCTATGAGGGAAGGGCCAGGTACCACTGGGGCAGAGTAGGGTGGCAGCAAAAACTATGACTCTAGACTTAGGAGACCCTTCAACTCAGGAGTCCTGAGGTCACATTCTCTCCATGCAGTTTACTGGCAAGTCCCTTCTCCACTGTGCTGGGCATCTGTTCTTTAGGTCAACTCCCACCCTTCTCCACCTGTTCTGTGCCAGGGTGCAGGGGGCTGGCCTGCACAGTCTGCATCAACTAGCTCCCTTGGGTTTGACCAAAAGGGGTCACCAGAAAGAGATGAGGGGATCAGGGTATTTCTGACCTTGACTCCCTCCCATCAGGCTACAGTGGATCTGCCGCAGCTCTCCACACAGCTGTCTCTCCTGGTTCTTGGTCATCTTTCTCCATCTGTCTTTATCCCTTTTAGATCTGGTTGGTCATGGCTCCTGCCATTACTAACCTCAGGATACTGCATCATTTTATGCTTTTCCTCATCCCTGCGTACACCTTTATAAATAGTCACTTTATTAAACTGTCCTCCGTTGACTCAACAGTTTGTCAGTTTCCTGTCAGAACTAGCTGGCACATTCCCAGTGCACTTCAGTTTCCTCATCTGGAAAACAGGGATGATAATAGACAGCTGACAGGTTACTAGCACACATCCAGTGAGATCATGTACATCCAGGCACGTTGTAATTTATCGATTACAAACTGAAATGCGTGTTTCCCAGGTAGAAGCTAGACCTGGAACTAGGCTGATGTTGAAACCATCTCTGTTTGAAGATTCTGTGTGGCCTTGGATAAGTCCCTTCCCCTCTCCGGGCCTGGTTTCTCACTGATATGTGCAAGGGCTGAACACCTAACTTTAAGGTCCGTGGTGGGAAGTGCTGATTCTATGTTCATTTTGCTATTGAGGAAAGAGAAGTCAGGTGACTTGCCCAAGGTCATATAGCAGGTTTATGGCCACCTGCCTGGAAGTGTCTCCAGGACATAGGAGCCTGGGTGGAGCCTCACTGTTGGACCTTGGAGACTCAGTGGAACAGACAGGCCTGGCCAGAGGTGTCCGGGGCTGAGGGTCTGCCCCCAAGGCTCACTCTGCTTCCCGGGGCAGGGTGGAGCATCCACCAGGGAGAGAAGGTAGGATTATTAATAACAACACTAATAAGAGAGAGAAAACAAAGTTGGCAGGGTCTGGGCATTTTTTAAATAAAGAAATTTCCCTCATCTCGTGGTTAATTTAAAAGGTTTATTTCTTGAAATGAATCCTCTTCATCAAACCCCCGATCCTTGAAGATCGGAGGCGACTGCGAGCGCCGGTAATGAATTGATTTGTAACGTGAGCGACACGGAGCCCTCCCGCCCGTGCCCACTGCGGGCCCTTCATCTGTGGTGTTTACGGAGGAATGAGCTTCTCCATCTCCTGGCCTGAAACCCAGCACCGGCCACTGAACCCAGCAGGTGAAACCCAGGCCCAGGCACAGTGGCTAGCCCCACCCAGAAGGTCTATCTAACGGACCACCCCTCCTGGCTCCCAGAACCCCTCTTCCTTCTTTTAAGGGCAGGGTCAGAAGAGTCCATCAAGCCAATGCAGCCCACCACACTCTAAGCCACCTATAGCCACACAGTTGTCAGACGTACCCACGCAGTCACACACCAAGTTACACTGACCCACCATCGCACCACAGTTGCACTAAGCTGCACAATCTTATATCATCACATAAGCAGTCTCCCTTCTGGCACAGATGCAGGAATACAGTCACATGTACGTATTAATGTGAGGCACCCAGTCCTAGAAATGCATCCGGGCTCAGACATCCAGACACACAGGAGCACGTGCCCTGGACATGAGGCCCACATTTCTACAGGCATGACAACTAATTTGTAAATAGTTGGCAATGAGGGCATGGTAGCATGGCATGGTGGAACTAACATAGGCTTTGAGTCACAGAGCTGGATTTGAATCTAAGTCTCCTTGCTTCCAATCTGTTTGACCTTTCTCAGCCTCAGTTTCATCATCTGTGGATTGGAGCAACAGCATCTACATAATAAACGTAAAGCTTTTGAACTTTACATTTTAATATGGCAGGGACCTTTGTGACTGAGAGAATGTATGTTGAGTATTTGTAGAGCTTTGGCATAGACGAGGGGCTTAAGTATGTACATAATATAATTGTTATCTGCTACTGTACCCTCAACACCTACTACAGCACTTGGTGTACATTGCAGTAAATTTATGTTAAACTATGCCCAGCCCATAGTTGATATTAATGGAATGGGAATCATGAAAAAGAGGGAGGTAGAGAAATACTAACCGCTCAGTGAATGTTTGCAGTGTGCCCAGAACTGTGCTAAATAGATACAAAGGTTATTTCATTGAATCCTCTCAACAAGTCTATGAAATTGTTCAAATATATGCCCATTTGCAAATGAAGAAATTGGACACAGGAAAGTTGAGTAGCTGGTAAGTGGAGGAGAAGGGATTTGAACTCGGGTAGTCAGACTCCATAGCCTGCTTGAGTTGTGGGTGAAGCTGACAAAAACACAGGAACAGCCTTGCTCTTCGGGTGGACCCGTGTGTTCGTGAGGCAGAGTAGTTACCCTTTAATCCTTGCCCACATTGTGAACGTCACCTTGAAGTTCCCCTGATGACCTCAAAGTCATAGGCCAGAGGCTTGAAGATGTCTCTAGTGGCAGGTCTGTGCCAGGATGTGAGTGGCTCTCAAGCCCATCACATGCCCCAGCCTGGGCACAGCATCTAAACCTCGTTGCTTCTAGCTTCCCCAGCTCTTCGACCTCTCTTGATCTGTGGTGCTGAGCTGGACTTCTCTATTTGGAAATCACTTTGAAGTGGATGAAACAATGCCCTTGCGTATGTCCACATGGCAATATTCTCCCTCCTACCTTCCACCTTTCTGATTTGGCCACTGTCACTTTTGCTGCTACCACATGAAGGCCAGCAGGGCTACAACCCTTCTCCTCATCCTTAGGGTCCCCTTCTTGCCTGAGGTAGTGGGTCAGCTGAGACAGGGGCCGGATCTAGGATGAAGGAGCCACTCTCAGCCCAAATCCTCTTCAGAGTGTCAAGGCCAGTTCATCCGGGTCCAACTCTCCTGGGCTTCAGATGGGCTTATCTCTTTTTCCTCATGTCCACAGTCCCCTCCCCTTCGCAGTCCCAGGGGCAGTGTGGACCTTCCTGAATGGCCCTCTAGGCCTTGGTTCAGCCAAAGAACCCCAAAGCAGCCCCTCAAGAAGTGAGACACCCCAGGTTCAACCTGGAAGATGTGAGGGTCACTGTGGGCCTCTTCCCACTTCCCATGCTGCTCTGCATATCCACGTCTTCCTCACTCACAGGTACAGTGCCGAGTGGGCACAGGGCAGGGGCG
Organism: Murina feae; assembly: GCA_004026665.1. Lineage (NCBI taxonomy): Eukaryota > Metazoa > Chordata > Mammalia > Chiroptera > Vespertilionidae > Murina > Murina feae. The sequence goes on along the minus strand of PVJC01008296.1, from coordinate 16,656 downwards.
AGGGGCTGGGCTCCCCTCCTGCAACTTCCTAGAAGAAAATCATTTTTTATAACTGTTGGAATCCTGATTGAGCTGTCAAAAGTACATGAAACCAGCTACATGAACGGTAAACTATCCATCAGTCACAGGCCTATTTGTTTTGAGACAGTATAAACATCTCGCATTTTTCTTCAAGATAGAAAATAATACTTACCCCATCACATCCAGGTAATTTGGCCCCCACACTAAAAAGAAACTTATTAGTCACACTGGTCTGTTCCCTGCTTGTCTCCCAAATCTTTTTATTGTTTTCCCCACTAATTCCACTTTCTTTGAAGCATCAATTCAGTTCTGCCTTTCAGCTTTCTCTCTATCTGCGGAAAACCAGATCTAGCAAACCACCCCTCCTCCTCAAATTAGCAAGAGCTACGGAGAAGCATGAAAGAAGTCATTCTTGAAGATACAAATGAGTTTGGGTCTCAACGTACAGATTCTGGTCCTCCGGCCAAGAGCACTGACCCAGGAGGATGCATAGCCAGCTTCCAACCTATCTTCTGAGGAGTGTGATGAGGCCCCTCCTGCCTACCTGGTCTGGGGTGATGGGGATGAAGAAGGGAGGGTATCCATCTTTTGGGTGATACATTCCTGTTCACCTGGGCAGAGCTTTGTCCCTTATGGGCACTCTGCACTCAAGAGAACCCATGACAGAAACTCAGGTATTTTTTGACCCACAGCTTTCTCCTCCAGTCCCCACAGTTTGACTTCCATAAAACTTGACTCAGATGAACAAAAACAGATCCAGAGACAGAGAAGCATCAATCAGACCATCAAAGTTCAGAGGAAGGTAGGGGAGGGTGGGGGTAAGGGAGAGAGATCAACCAAAGGACTTATATGCAAGCATATAGGCCTAACCAATGGACATAGACAACAGGGGGGTGAGAGCATGAGTGGAGGGGGGATGGGAGGTAATGTGGAGATAAGGACACATATGTAATAATTTAGTCAATAAAGAAATTATAAAAATAAAAATAAACTTGACCCAGGGCAATGACCCCAGCTGCCAATGATAGAGATGAATGGATAGATAGATAGATAAATAGACAGTAGATAGATAGATAGATAGATACATAGATAGATAGATAGATAGATAGATAGATAGATAGATATAGATGATAGGTAGATTAGATAGATATAGATGATAGTTAGATAAATAGATAGACTCAAACATAACTTGAAATACATATCCCCACATTGAGTCTAAGGACACATGCAATACAGCATAGGATTTAAGGCTCTGAAGGCAGACATTTAAACCTGCCTGCTTCACTCATCTCTAGATGTGTCACGTTGGATACGTTAGTTGGCCTCACTCAGCATTCCTCAACAGGAAAATGAGAATAATAGCAGGATCTACCTAGTGGGACTGTGAGAATTCGATGACAGTGACAGTTATTACAATGCCTGGCATAGAGTAAGTGTTGAGTAACTGATTACTACTACTATTACCATCAAATAATACACACTTTGCACACACGTGTAAGTACTTATGCAAATCAGAATGTCTTCTAAACATGGATAATGCACACACATATGCCAGCATGCACATACTGCCAGAGGTGGAGGCCAGCATGCGGAGCTGTCATAGGGTGGTGGTTAGGAGGGCACTTGGGACCCAGACAGTTAAAATGCAAGCTCTGCCATTACTCTATTACTTGCTGTGTGATCTGTGGTGCCGAGTAAGTTACTTAACCTCAGCTTTGCCATCTGTAAGATGGGAAGAATAATCATGGCCCCTCCTTTATGAAATTATTGTGAAGGTTAATTTGTTGTATTTATAAAGCACTTAAAACACTGTGTTTGCTAAACACAAATCATTCTCACAACCTCGTAAGCTAACACTTGTCTGAGTGTGCAAAGCGAACTCTCCTGGAAACTGTACCCTATGAAGTGATTTGTCCTTGAATATCTAAAGGTGGCTTTGTGGGCATTTATCCTACATAGCAGACCCGAATGGCCCCTCCTGCAGAGCCAGACTCCCTAGATTTGCCCCCAAAGTGGTAGAACCCAGCCCTGGGTGACTGTGGAAGACCCCAGAATCATAAAGTGAGGGGCATTTCGCATGGGAAATGGGGAGTAACTGGCCTTCTCCTCCCCACTGCTTCTCTGGGGCCTGAGCCAGAGCCAGCAGTCACCAGTGCAGCCGAGGCTGTGCCCAGCATGGCGCTCCCTCCACATACACTCCACACACACGTGTGTGTGCATGTGAGGCTGAGACTCCAAGCTGGGAGGAGTCCAGGGTGAGCTGGCCAGGGGCTCCAAAGCTGGAGAACAGCGAGCCAACTCCCAGCCCCCTTCCCCCACCTCCTGTGTCCTGCCGGGGGCTGCCACTAGGAGGCTAATGAAAAGGGAAGAGGCAGGCCAGGGCTCGGGCCAGCAGGAGACAGCAAGGGGACAATGTGAGGCAAGAGGGGGGTAGCCCTGAGGCAGGGACATACAATGTCCCCATATGGGAAGCAGACGGAGCTGCCCCGCCCCCCTCAGTCCTGGGGCCTCCTGGGCAGCGGGCAGCAGCCTCGGCTAACATCAGAGCTGGGAAGTTTGTGCCCAGGAAGATGAGTCCTCTGAGCTGCTGGGGCAGGAAAAGGGGCAGGAGGGAGCTCTCAGTCCAGCAAGTGCCTCACAGAGGACTCTGCAGGGCCATGGAGCCAGGAGCACACCCAGGGGCCTCACAAGTACCACGCAGGGACCACTTTCTGACCTATATAAATATTTAAAGAATATACCATCATTCGTGCCCATAGCAGAATAAACAATACAGGAGTCTGCGGAGTAAAATGTGCAAAGTCCCCTGCAGGCGACAGCCCCACAGACCTCCCTTTTCAGAAGCAGTTATTTTGAATACTTGCCTTTAGGCAAAGGCCACTCTCCATTGTGAGTCGTGGAGGATTTGTTGCCCGTCACATTCTAACTGAGGCCAGGCTTCCCTAGGAGTAGAGCCCTGCGGAGGGCGCTGGAGGAGACTCACACAGCCCTCCCCTGTCTGCCATTCCAGGTTGTAAGTCTGAAATGGTTCCATGTCTACCCACTTCACCATCTCTCAAGCATTAAAAAAAAAAATCTGTCTTTGTTTAATGCCAAGCTCCATTTTTAGTTTTATAAGTTTCTCCTTGTCTTTAGAATGTACTTCAGCTTGCTTGTTTGGGCTCATAATTATTTGTTGCTTGTAATTGAAAGATATGAGTGAAGTTTTTAGGATTTCACAGTGACACGAGGAGCCTTTTGAGCACTGGGCCATAGCCAGGCTAACCCCTCTGAAGACATGAAAATCCAGCAGCAAGAAGGGGAAAAAAGGAAGGAAGGAAGGAAGGAAGGAAGGAAGGAAGGAAGGAAGGAAGGAAGGAAGGAAGGGAGGGAGGGAGGGAGGGAAGGCGGGAGGGAGGGGAAAATCCAGCCTAGGTCAGCGCCCCTCTGAGTCCCAGCCTGGAGTCTCTGGGCCTCAGGATTACACTAGTCTTTTGTCTGGGGAAGGGAACGAGCAATGACCGGGCCCCTCCTATGTCATATCCTTTAGACAGAGCCTCAGGAACTGTCAGAACAGGACCAAGATGGGCACCAAGATGCTCTGTCTCTGGGGTTTCACCTGCAGCTCCCACCACCAGGGAAGGATCACAGAGAAAGACTGTGATTGGTCCCCACGGATCAGGTGTTCCAGTCTAGGACCAGGTGACCTTGGCCAGGGTGGGAAAAGGTCAGGAAACGCCTCTGAGATTACATGTTGGTTTCCAAAAGATAGTGGGCTTGGCCAACCATAACAGATGGCTACAACAATAAATTCTTCTAATCTTCACAAGTCTGTGAGATAAGAAAATGGAGTGCCCATTTTACAGGTGAGTAAACTGAGACTTAGGACACAGACGGGTTAGCCTAGAACCTGAATCCAAAGCCACATCTGTTTGACTCAGAAGCCTTTGCCCTTGACATGTATAATGCTGATCCCCTCAAGGGAAGGAACTGAAAGTCAATGTGAAATACCTTTCTAGTGGGCCAGTCATATGCCCAGCACTACGCTAAGCTGTGTAGAGCAGTCAGCGCTGGGCCAGATAGAGGGTTACATGCAGTGAGAAAGGAATTATAGAGGAGTCGCTTCTCATTAGATGATCAGTAATGGAGGTGCCATGTGACCTGCTCCTTGAAGGTGAGAACATCAGCAAGTTATTTGAGCCAAAGGAACCAGTGTGAGCACAGTTAGATAGGCCAGAGTGTGAGATATATTTGAGGAACAGCAAAGGGACCAGTTTGGTCAAAGCTTAGGAAAGAATGTGGGACTGAAGCTAGAATGATAGACTTGTGGCCAGACATGACTGGAGACAAAAGTGCCCGGAGGTAAAGGGTAGTTCAGGCTTTGGAACCTCAGCCCAAGGTGTAAAATCCTGGCAACTTGTTTGACCTCTCTGAATCCGTTTCCTCGTTTGTAGAATAGGATAAAATTAAAATAGCTACTTTGGATTGTGGCGAAAATTGAACAAAATAACATGAAAATAATGCTTTGAAGCAATAACTATTATCATATGGTGAGTTGGATTTTAACACACGTCGGGAGCCATGGAAGAGTTCCAAGTAGGGCTGTGACATTGTATTAATTTCCTGGGGCTGAAACTAAGTACCACAAACTGGGTGGCTTAAAACAACAGGCATTTATCCCCTCACAGTTCTGGAGGCTCAGAGTCTAAACTCAAGGTGTCTGCAGGGCCCTGCTCACTGCGAAGCCTCTTCTGGTCTCTAGTGACCCCACGTGTTTCTGTTTGTGCAGTGTTACTCAGATCCCTGCCTCCATCTTCACACGGCCATCTCCCCTCTGTGTCTGTCTTCACACGGGCTTGTCTCCCTCTTCCTGGAAGGACACCAATCGTATTGGATTGATGGCCCACCTTACTCCAGTATGGCCTCGTCTTAATTTACATCTTACTTATATCTGCAAAGACCCTATTTCCAAATAAGGTCATAGTCACGGGTACCTGAGGTTAGTACTTATTTGGGCAATTTTTTTTATTTTAGGGGGGAGGGCACAATGTAAGCCATAACAGACATGGTCAGTGCTGTGCTTTGGATAGATTGATTTAGAAGGGATGAGTGGGATAAACTATACCTTAGAGGGACAGGTGGGAAGGAGACTGCTCAGGAAGCAAGAATCAGGGGGTCTCCGAATAGCTGCAGCAATCCTGAGAAAGAACAAAGTAGGTGGGATCTCCATACCAGATATCAAGATATATTACAAAGCCACAGTGCTCAAAACTGCCTAGTACTGGCACAAGAACAGACATATAGATCAGTGGAATAGAATAGAGAACCCAGAAATTGACCCAAACCAATATGCTCAATTAATATTTGACAAAGGATGCAAGAACATACAATGGAGTCAAGACAGTCTCTTCAATAAATGGTGGTGGGAAAATTGGACAGATATATGCAAAAAAAATGAAACTAGACCACCAACTTACACCATACACAAAAACAAACTCAATATGGATAAAGGACTTAAATGTAAGATGGGAAACCATAAAAATACTAGAGGAATTTAAAGGCAACAAAATCTCAGACATATGCCAAAGCAATTTTTTCACCTATACAGCTCCTAGAGCATTGGAAACTAAAGAGAAGATAAACAAATGGGACTACATCAAAATAAAAAGCTTCTTCACAGCAAAAAAAACCATAAACAAAACAACAAGAAAGCCCACTGCATGGGAGAACATATCTGCCAATTTATCTCCGATAAAGGCTTAATCTCCAACATTTATAGGGAACTCATACAACTCAACAAAAGGAAGATAAACAATCCAATCAAAAAATGGGCAAAGGAACTAAATAGACACTTTTCAAAAGAGGACATTCAGAAAGCCAAGAGACATATGAAAACATGCTCAAAGTCACTACTCATCCGAGAGATGCAAATCAAAACAACAATGAGGTATCATCTCACACCTGTAAGAATGGCTATCATCAACAAATCAACAAATGACAAGTGCTGGAAAGGATGCGGAGAAAAAGGAACTCTCCTACACTGCTGGTGAGAATGCAGACTGGTGCAGCCACTATGGAGGACAGTATGGAGTTTCCTCAAAAAATTAAAAATGGAACTGCCATTTGACCCTCTGATCCCACTTCTGGGAATATATCCCAAGAAACTAGAAACACCAATCAGAAAGGATATATGCACCCCTATGTTCATAGCAGCACAATTTACCATAGCTAAGATTTGGAAACAGCCGAAGTGCCCATCAGCAGATGAATGGATTAGAAAGCTGTGGTACATCTACACAATGGAATACTATGCTGCTGTAAAAAAGAAGGAATTCTTACCATTTGCAGCAGCATGGATGGAACTGGGGAGCATTATGCTAAGTGAAATAATCCAGTCAATGAAAGAAAAATACCACATGATCTCACTTATTTATGGATAATAAAGACCATTGTAAATTGATGAACATAAACAGATACAGAGACAGAACAGTATTGAACAGACTGTCAAACTACAGCTGGAAGGCTCAGGAGGGTGGGGGGGGGGGAGTTAAGAGATCAACTGAAGGACTTGTATGCATGCATATAAGCATAATCAATGGACACAAGACACTGGGGGGTAGGGGAGGAGTGAGGAAGGTCAAGGGGAAAAAATGGAGACTTATTTAACACTCTTTGTAATACTTTAAGCAACAAAACAAAATTGAAAAAAAAAGAATCAGGGGGTCTGATTTGGGCAGTGGCAATGGGATAAAGATTGTGTAGGACCTGACAATTGCTAGGACAGGGAAGGATAAAGAAGTGGGGACAAGGGAGTGTCCAGATGATTCAGAGGCTTTAAAAGTGAAAAGTGAGGGAATGAGGAGGGGGATGCGGGGGACCCATTAGACTCTACGCTCTTGGAAGGCAGAAACCGTGTCCTTCGCTTGGTGTCCTTAGTGTCTGGCAGTGTCTACATGTTGTAAGTGCTTGAGAAATGTTTGCCAAAGAAATGAATGCGTTCGTTTTTGCACATAGTGAACCTGGCAAACCATTAAAACAGGCAGGTGGAAATCCAAGCCTGTCATTTGGTAGATAGGGTTTGGGGTTAGGAATCTTGATTGGGTGTTCATTTCCAGAGAGATTGCAGGTCAAGTTGAAATGGTTAGAGCTTATAAAAATGCAGAGAGGGGGGAGGAAAGGTTTGAGGGCAGAATCGTGGGGCATGGTTACATTTCGGGGATGGGAGAGAGCAGAAGAGCTGGTAGGAGGCCAGCAAAGGCACTTCAGAGATGGGGGAAGGGGAGTAGGAAGGTGCAATGTCACGGAAATCAAGGAAAGAGACGTTTCAAGGAGGAGGGGTGGAGCTGCTGCCTAGTGCGCAGAGGTCGAAGAGAAGAAACACCAAGAGGAGCCTGTGGATTTCCTAATTAGGAGACGGCAGCATGTCCCCACCTGGTCAGGGCAGGAGGAGGTGAGGGGAGCCTACTGGGGCAAAGAGCCAAAGAAGAAAAGGAGAATGTGTACATCCATGTGTGTGACGTGTGCAAACGCTGCCACACTCTTCACGCCTGTGTGGACCTGGTGGTCTCCGAAATGTAGCAGAAACGCGAAAACCGTCATGGGGAGCTTGTAAGTGAGGTGACGACTGGACATGGAAGTGGAGAAGAGCTGGCTGGGGAAAGGGAGAGAAATTCTTAGTGCCTATGACTCTTCTATGGGGGAGGAGGTCAGTAATGCCCCTGGCAGATGAGAAAACAATGCCCAGCTCAGCGTTCAGATCCCAGAAGCCAGTTTTCTGTTGCAACAGCCTCTGGGTGTGTGTGTGGGGGGGGTAGGGAGGGCGGGGAATGGGGCCCTGTCTTCAGTCTTTTGTCCACAAGGAGCCCTCACTGCTGTCAATCTTGTTTATCACTGTATCCCTATGGCCCAAATTAGTGTCTGGCATGTAGGAGAAGCTCAGTAAATATTTATGATTGGAAATGACAACATCACTACCTCCAACTAAGATCAGTTAAGCCCCTACTCTAAGCCAGGCACTTGATGTTTATTAAGTAGGGACTATTATTATCCCCACAACAGATGAGGAAATAGCAGTTGTAAAGGATTTAGTGAGTTTCCAACCGTCACTCAGTTAGGAAATGGTAGAAACAGAATTTGAACCCAGATCTATGTGACCCAGAACTCTCAGTCTTGACCATGAGGAGTGTTATACTGTAGGAATGCATGAGTCTGTGGGGAGGGATACCTGTGTCTTTGTTCTGTTCCGTTCTGTATGTATTTGTGGTTGTGCACAGGTGCATGTGCTTGTAGATTCTTGTGTGTGTGTGTTACTGTGTGAAAGGTGTAGCTGTATTCACTTGTGTGTTCTTATGGGTTTGTGAGAACAGACGCTGTTCCACACCCAGCACACAGGTTTGAGTTCCCAGTGTGTTTCTGTTTAAGGCAGTGATGGTTGAATTTAGCTTTCAGTTGAGTTCAGAGCCCAGTCTTGAGTTCACCTCCTCCTCAGAGGACTCATGGGGCGGGGTGGGGGTGGGGGGAGAGGGTTCCCTGCCCCTGACAGTTCTGCCCATAATTCTCCTTCCTTGTTTAAAGGGGCCAGTGGGTTTAATGATTAGTTACCACCTTGTCGATATTTTCACCCAGGAAGAGGATGAATGGTGAGGCGCTGCCCCCACCAGACACACACACACACACACACACACACACACACGAATTTTGTGGCAAATTAAGGATGAGGGAAAGGACCCTTCAGCAAGGGAATGTGAGAGAGGGAAGCTCCAGAGCTCTGTGGGGATCTTGGAAGGCCTTTCCTTGTGATTCTCCAACTGCTCCCACAAGGTGCTCCTGTCGGCAGAAGGAGCACCCTCCTCCCACCCACCCTCCCAGCCCTCCCTCTCCAAGTCCTCTGGGTCCTGGGGGCAATGGGAAGACCAGCTGGCGAGGGAGACCCTCCTCGAGGTGGGAGAGCACGCCTGTCCAAGTTCTCATTGTCATGTACTTGAAAGTGCCTGTGTCTGTATGTTTCATGTGTTTGTCCCAACCATCCATGTACCCAAATGTATAATGCAGTCCACAAACATATTTGGGTCTTTCTGTCCTTCATGTTCATCTGTGGCTGCCTCTGCCCACGACTATGTGTATACCCACACATGTATCTATGTGAGGTACATCTATGCCCGTGACTATGGGTGTACATGTGCAGATATGTGTATGTATATGGGGGTGTCTGAGTCTTGCTATGTGTCCTTGCCCTTCACAGTTATCAAGTGCGTCTTTCTTCCCATCCTGCACCGGGGCCCAAACCACTCCCTGATATCCTGGGAAAAGGCTGGTGGTCTCACTGAGAAGGAGCTAAATGAAACTCCCATCCCGCTTCCTTCTCATAAAACTTCAAAGGCAGGTCATGGTGGCTCAGGTACCAAGTTATGGATTTCTGACTCCATCTGCAGCCTTTGCTCACTAGGCCTCGCCCCTGCTGGGCTCCTGAGTCCTCATGGTCTTGAACTTGGGTCTCCTCGTTGCCCAGAGAGTATGTCTATCCAGCCCTTAGTGAGGCCTCACTGCCCTGTGCTTGAAGCCTCGGAAATGAAGTCCATTCATGTTCTGCTACCCAACCTCAGCCGAGTCTCCCCAATCCCACTCAGGTCAGAGGCCACAGCACATCTGTTTAGTGACTCACCCTATGACATAAATGTCTTAGGAGGCAAATTCCAAGGCCCCCCCATACTGCATAGCTTCTGATCCCTAACCATTAACGCTGCAAATCTTGACACTCTCTGACTGACAGCATCTGCCCCTCAATCTAACTACGCTGGATCCAGCCATGGAAGGAGGAGGAAGAGAAGGGGCCTGCACAGCCAGTTGTTCCCCTTATGTCAGGACCCAGAGCCTGGGAGGGGAGACAGGTGGCCTGGGGCAGCTGAGGAGAGGGACAGGAAAAAGTAGACGGAGAGGCTGAGTCTGGCAAAAAAGAAATGGTAGGACTCAGGGCCAACCTCCAGCAATCCCCCTGCCCCTGCCGCACACACATTCACACACACACTCACACACACTCACCCTGTTGGAAGGTGACATTTGCTATTAACCTTATATTGGGCCATTTTGTAAATCAATGTCACTTACATTTAATAACAAGTGTAATCAAAGGAATTATGCAAATTTAATTTGATGCTTCTTGAATTATGCAAATCTGCGGTGCACATAATGTTCTCTGACATGTGCCCGTTGGAGAGAGAGAGAGCAGGGGAGAAAGTGGGGAGGGGCTGGGAGAGGACCGCTAGGGCTGGGACTGAGGGAGAGAGGAGGACGGGATGGGATGAGAGGAAGACAAGGTGGTGGGAGGCAGCAGAGCAGTGCAGCCCAGGGGCGCGCTATCATGGGGAGAAGAGGTGGACTGGTCTGGTTCCTCCACCTTCTCCCTATTCCCCTCCCTGGCTCCAAACTTTTACTCCCTCTCCCCACTCACTTGTACTCAGTGTCTTTTTTCTGTGAAATGGGAGTGGCTGAAAGGGCAAACCACTCATGGGTCCCAAACTCCTGATATAGCTTGGTCCTCTGAGACGTCAGCTTCTCAGTCCTAGCCCTCACGGCAAGGTGACCTGTTGTGATACTAGGCATTAAGATTGTCTATTTTATTCTTTATGGTCTTGAGATCCTGGCAGTAGGAGTTGCACCACCCATCATATAACAATAAAAATCTGCTGACCCACTCTCAGGTATTGTGACAACTGTAACATGGTGATGACACACTCATATTGACATGCGCATTTATATCTGAGATGACACAGTCATACACATACTGTTAAATACACATACTGTATAAATATAGCCAGTGACAATCAAATGTGGACCTAGTTACTCCTAGGGACCTGCATAAAGGTGTGTTCTCTAATACATGAACATTTAAAATGCCACCTGGATATACCTGGGTCCAAGCGACATTGATTCCTAGTCATGCTATATGGGTCAAATACATGCTAACACTGACATATGAACATACAAAGTACATTCCCTGATGCAAACACACACTCACTGACCCTTGGAACAAACTCAGTGATCCAGGAAGCTCTTGGCCGGAACAGTGCCCTCCTTACTGGGCAGACTCTGTCCGATGTTTATTTGGCGCTAACTGCAATGGAGTAGGGCAAAAATCATGGCACCCGGAATGGAAGTGACTTTGCATTGTAAAGAGATGGGCCAAAGTGAGGGGTAAACGCCACCCAGGCCATGCACCTGTTCCTCAAATGCTGGATGCCGGTTAGAGCCATGAAAGGATGTCTCAGGAGGTTACCTCAAGGTCCCAGTTGTGGACCAGCTCCTCCTCCTCCTCCTCACCTCACCTTCTCCACAGTCCCCACCCACCACTAAGGCCATCCCAGACTGGCCCAGAGCCTGGTCTATGTACGTGGGGCAGAGCAATGGTGGGTTCCTCTGCCCTGAGTGATGGGGATAGAAAAGAGGTCAGTCCCTTCCCTGAGGTGTCAACTTAAATCCTCACGTGTTCTTGTGAAGAGTACGGGACAAGCCCACATACTATTTTCATTTTCCCTCTAAGTTCTGTCGGGTTTATAGATGATGCCTTCTCTCTCTACACGCCTTTTCAACTCCGTTCTCATGCTTGTAGTCTAGAGACGTGCTTCTTTTTACTATTAGCTGGGTAGAGTGTCCAGGGGTTTAATAGGGGGGGGGGGTCAGGCGTCAGAATGTACCTGTGAATGAAGGTGTGACGATGACAGTGTACCTGTGCACAGTGTTACTGCGTCCCTGTTCTGAGTGTCATCATGTCTCAGCATTTCTCCTTGTCATCCATGGGTCATTGGGTCATTGGCATGTCCATGGGTTAGAGAGTATGTCTGTGTTTTCTCTTTCTGTTCATCATTTCTGTATCCGTGGACTGGAGGTATTTTGTTTTGACATTGTTTTCATGTGTATCTCATTCTGTGAATATTTCTCACCCTCTCGCTGAGTCAGCATGTTCGAGTTGTCACGGAATGTATCTCTGTGCCCCATTTCATACAGTATGTGAATGAACGAACACTTCATATGTCACAATGTGAATATTGTCATGTTGGAATTTTTATAATGTATTCTGTGTATGTTACCATGCATGCGTTGTCAGCACACGGGGGCTGTCATGATGTCTGAGTTGACATCATGTGTGCCTAAATCTCTCTCACCACGTTGGAATGGCCCAGTGTGTGTTTCCATGCTTGAGTTGTCATTGTGTGTTCTTATGAGCAAGCATGCTTCAGGAGGCAGAGTGTGAGTCATATGTATAAACTGTCACCATGACTATATCACCGTATTTGCATTATCACAATGTAAGGCTGTATGTGTTGTCAAGTTTGCGTTATCAAGGGGTATCATTGTATCCCGTGTCATGGTATGTCATCAGTTTTGAGTTGACACAATGTGTGCAATTGTGTCACATTTATTTATTTATATTTATAAATATATTTTTACTGATTTCAGAGAGGAAGGGAGAGGGAGAAATAGAAACATCGATGAGAGAGAATCATTGATCGGCTGCCTCCTGCACGCCCCACACTGGTGATCAAGCCCTCAACCTGGGCATGTGCCCTGATTAGGAATCAAACCATGACCTCCTGGTTCATAGGTCGATGCTCAACCAATGAGCCACGCTGGCCGGGCTGTGTCACCTTTATTTTAATTATCCCTAAATTGTGAGGGTATCACCAGATTTGCATGTTCACAATATTTCTCGGTGTATGACTCCAAGTTTGAGTTACCATGGATTATCTTGGCATGACAATGTATTTGCATTTTAACAATATGGTGTGTATCTCTGTTTGAGTTGGCGCAATGTATATGCCATCGTGTTTGAGCATCCTGTTACAAAATGTTGGTGTTGTTACATGTGTGTCTATGTGAGTCACTGTGTTTCAGTTGTCACAGTGCATGATTGTGTGTCACTCTGTATAAGTTATGCATCTGTAATTAGGTTACAGTGTTAACATACATGTCTGTGAATATCATGTTTAAGTCATCATGATGTATATTGCCATGCTTACGGTGTTACAAAGCCTGATTGCCACAATTGTTGAGTGTATTACCATGTTTGAGTTGTCAAAGTGTATGTGTGTTGCCGTGTGTTTCAGTGTTTTCCCCTGTGAGTTTGCACATGTGTCTATGTAAGGTGACCAGACGTCCGCTTTTGGCGGGATAGTCCCGATTTTTAACAATTTGTCCCGCGTCCCGCGGCATATTAAAAAAGTCCCGATTACTCTTTGTAATATTTTAAGTAATCATGAAAAAAGAAAAAGAAAAAAAAAAGAACCCCCCCCCCCCTCAATGGTGTACCGCTTTAAATCTGGTCACCTTAGTCGATGTGAATCTGAACATGTCTGAGCTATTACAGCATCTGTGGGTCACCATGTTTGAAGTGTCTCTTTAAATGTGTGTGACAACCATTTCTCAGCATGGGTTCAAAAGTGAAAGAAAGACTCTGGAATGAGAGGGAAAGAGGGGGAGAAGGAAGAGGGAGGGGCCCGGCCGTGATCTAAACAGGGTGGGAAGGGGGCTGGTGGAGGTTAAGGACAGAGTGGGCTTTAATTGGCCCGAGGTGAATTATTCACATGTATAATCCTCACAGAATTTCAGCTCGGGCAGTGCTAGTAAATGCTGTGCATGTTTAAAAGTCATTTCCATAAGTAAGTGCAATTTCTCTACTGTTTGCCCCTGTTTAATGAAGTGAAATCTTGTTTGCATTCCTCCCAATTTCCCAACGAAAGGCGCCCAACCGTTCGCACCAAAATTACACCGCCCAAATTAAAAGTTGGGCTCCAAGGGAGGTGAGGGGACGGCAGTACTGGGCCCTTCTGGGAGGGCCTGCAGAGGGGTGGGGAGCTGGCAGGAGACAGGCCTGGGTTTTCAGCTCATTGCTTCCTATAGTCCTTGCAATTTCAAGTGCTCCCCTCACCATGTTCCCCACCCCCGACTGCCCCCATCAAGTTCTTGCTCCCCTTTGCCTCCCACTTCTTTAAATAAATTCCTGGGGTACAGGAAGTTAGCATGATGTGTTTGTTGATGTATATGTAAATGTATGCATGTATACACGTGGTAATGTGTGTACTTGTGAAAGGGTGACATGCAATCATGCACTGTGACAACTGAAACACAATGATTTGCACAAACAACCTAACAACATAAACACAAATGGGTATGTGTGTGTTTACGTAAGCACCCCTGCCTGTGGATGTATGTGGTTTTGTGTATGTAGCTTTATGTGTTGGGTGTATGGTGTGTGCCTTTAAGATGGATGGTTATATGGAGGATATGGATAAAGAAAAAGAGTGGAGTGGGGAGATGGTGGGTATTTGCATAGTTTCTCTATTGCCCAGAGTAGAATACTTCGCTCTGTACTAGAACCTACTCCATACCCACCCAATAGCAGATAACACCAAGACAGCAGGATCAAAGGCGTGAGCTCCTTCCACTCCACACCTAACATAAAGGCCCTGTGGACATTGCCCTTGCAGCCCCAGCTCCATCTCCGTGCATGGTGTTTGAACAAAAGTTATTCCTGAATGGGCTGGCAGGAGACCCCTCAAGGCTCCACTCCTTCAAAGCTCCAACCCCTTCCTAGTGCCACAGGTCACCTGCATGAGAGTCACTATGGCAGGAATTCAATACCTGAATTGCAGATTACCTTTATTTGGATTAGCTGGAAGAGTGTTGGCAATGGGGTGAACTGAGGTTAAGGAAAAGGCAGGAAATGATGGCCCCACCCACCAAGGCCTCCCACTGACCCCTGGAACCCCCACTAAGGCCTCCTGCGGTTTTAGAATGAGAGAGTGAGTGGTATCCTGTCCCTGTGTGAGGTGGAAGGTGCGAGAGTGTGTCTTCGGTCTTTGTAGCTATAACCACCTCCACTAGTCTAATCATCTTACGCTGCTGTCCTACTTCCAGTTCACCAGTCAGCCTGGGAAGGACAGAGCAAATAGGTCACATAACTACAGTGAGAACATCACCCTCAGGTCCACAGATACTAGGACCACCCCCTCTCCCCAGCACACCCCAGCAGGACACTGATGGGATAGCTGGAAGAGATTACAGTTGTTTGCTGAAGGTCTGGTAGAGGAAATCATTCAGAGGTAAGATCCTGTAGAAGGGCCCAATCAGCTAGTAAGAGTCTAGGGCCCTCCTCTCACACCTCTTTGATGTCCTTGGGAGATGGGACATCTGGGCATAGGAGCAACTGGTCATCCTGGTCGTGACCTCCCCACCTTTTCTTTCTCCCTTATGCATTCTGCTATCCTGTCAGCCCAAAGAATGGCTCCGATTTCTGTTTTCACAGCTCAGACTATCCATGGCTTCCCACCGCCCAAAGGAAAACTTTCCATGTTGCCTCTGTCATCAGGCAGGCAAGCCCTTCACAACAGGACACGCCTTCCCCTCCAACCTGTTTTCCTACCATCCAATGATGGCATCTGCTCCAGGCACCTCAACACACCTCCTAGGCCCAATACAAGCAAGTGGGGAAACAGGGTAGCTCCCAGCATCCTCCGTGCTCCCCTTCTCCCCAGTTTTGCCCATGCTCTTTCTTCTGACTCAAATGCCACAACCAGCCTCACCCCTATCCAGATTTCTGCCTAGTGGGGGTCCTGAGGAACATCAAGGCAAGGTTTGATGCTACTTTCTCTAAGAAGACTTTCATGCTGGCCTTCGCCATGACTATCATCAGTAGTACCAGTGATTCCTGGTTTCTGTCTCTCTGATGTGAATTTCTTGTCCCTTCTCCTTACTTGCTGGGGATCAGACCTTCTGGGTTCTAGGGCTTTGAACACCCCTGAGCGAGGGTAGGGAGCAGGCTTTGTGGATGAGCTGATGGATGATTGTAGGGCATGTATGGCGAGGTAGGGTGGTTTAGGATATTTGAAGCTCCTCTCCCTATTCCAACCCAGCAGAATTCAACCCCAGCCCCAGTTCTTCATGGCCCCCATCTTTATCCTGTTTCTCTCTGCAGCAGAACAAACTGTCCACTCCGTGTCCTTGGCAGGAGAGACTAGGGCCTTCTGCCAGCTGAGAGATCCCCTATCCCACTGGGGAGACTCTGGATGGCGCGGGCTCTCCTCCATGCTGCCCCAGAGGCCCTCTCCAGCCCGGGGACCCCTGTCAGTGTTGTCCAGGCTGCTACCTTCATTAGTGAGGTCCTTCCCTCTTCATAGGGGAAGAGCTGCAGTTAATGTGCTGACAGCCCCACGTCTGTCCTCTGGGGCCTGCCTTCATCTTACCAGAGACTCCCCAGCCCATCACCAGACCCTCCACCACATCCCCTTCGTTCCCAAGACACCCTCTCACTGATTTCCCCCATTAAGCACCCCTGATCCTTCTGTACCCCCCCATCTGCCCACTCTTTCCTCTAATTCTTTCATGGAACCCCCTTCCCTCTGACCTTTCCCCCTTTCTACAGCCATCCCCTGGCCAGCCCAGAGCACCGTGCAGTCAAAACCCACAGGAAGAGGCTCCAGCTCCGTTTCTAGATACACCCCAGGGCCCCACCGCCTTCCCCACCAGGTGCCTAGGGCAGGGGTGGGGGTCAGGCGGTTTCCAGACGGGAAGGAGCTGCGGACGTCAATCTGGAAGGTCTCGGCGGGCGCTTCCCCCTCCCTGAGCAAGTCTGGGAACTCGGCCCGAGCCGGTCCGCGCTCCCCC